>JALPQI010001507.1:0-111542 GCA_025490895.1 Thaumatotibia leucotreta
TAGTCAAGGATTTTTCTAAGCGTCTGGGCAAAGCTATCGGTGACTAGAGAGCAACAAGACATAGTGGGTCATATTTAGATTTTTAATTTGGTATTTATGATATTTTTTAAATTTAAATGTAGCCTAACATATTATAAATTGTATATATCAGTTATTAGTTCATAATTTGATTTAATTTTGTTGTCTAGTTTTTGTTTGTTATTTAATATTAAGTTTGTGTACTCCATCCTTCGTTCTTGTACTCCATCCGTTTTGCAACTGTAGATTGTTTAGATATTAAATAAAGGGCAATGAATATGCTTATTATTTTACGCAAATTTTCATTTTAAGCAAATCAAATCCTATTTGAATTATTGGAGTATATCCCTGTAAAAATCTAAACTCTAAATTCTACATAATCATAAGCGATAAAAACAATTCCAGGTTCATGGATAGCAATTACATTCCAACTTTTCCAATGACCTGCTTCGACGATTCCCTTTATTATTCGTTTAGCAGTTAAAAAATAAAAGATAAGCCGAATTGGAATGAGGTCGGTCGCTGAGCTCAAGCAGAATTTTAATAAGCATTAACTTTTTCAATAACACTTGGAAAGTTTGGGTACCACATGGATTTGGCATTAGAATATTGTCAACAGCAGGGCAATCCGATGATTTTTGAGATGAAAAAAAAGTATAAAGTTCTGTCTCTTGTGTCGAAATAGTAACAATAATTAGTTCCAGTGAAATGTTTTCTTCAAAACGCAGTGTTTTATACTAGAGTACTCCGTGTGAGTATAAACAATACCTACTCATATTAGAAGGCTTAGAGTCTAAAAGGAGCCAAAAGACATTGTCTTGGTTTTGCCGTACGCCATATAAACCATGCTTACCAGACCCATTAATCGGATCGATCTAGTGTGGATCATAACATTTTGAATGTGCAGCTAGAACGAATAGCTTAAATTTTTTGGATTTAAGACTTATTTTTTCGTTGAGGACTCAAGTTTATTTTGCACACGTTCTTATTCCTATAAAATTATGAGAAATTAAAATCAAATAAGAAACATCATAAAATAAATAAAACGAACCAAAGTATTCACAAACATATTAGAAGAAAACCATGTAAATAAAAATCTAATTATAAACTTTAAGCACTTCACGAATAAACATCTTAAACATGAAACGAAACAATCAATCTTTAAATAACATTCATATCGGTTTCAGTCTAAAATTAAACCAAAGTCACCAAAAAGCCGCTATAATAAACGCCAACACAGACCGGTTTAATCACTTTGATCTCCGCTATCAACCATCTCCATCTACGTTATTATTTCCAGCCTTCATTTTCATTTAATAACTCAATTTCCCCTTAATGTTTATCAGAGCAACGGAAACCTAATTCAAAAGTAACACAATCGCGTTTGAAACAAACCCTGTAGTTTCTTGAGGACTCAATCAACAGTGAATAGGCAGAATCGTAAATTATCTGACAAACCCGTGTTCTTACCACGTGTTTGCATTAATCTGTTCACTATTCTGTTCAGGATGCTTAGCCAAGTTGCCAGTCGCTGCACGCTGAAGCTTAGTAGCGTGTCGCAGGTTTTCCTCTCTGTCACTCTTTCGTATTAGTGCGATGAGGAAAGTCAGCTGCCTTTCGTTTACGCTTGACGATCAAGCGTTAGCGATTGGCAACTTTGTCTAAGCACCCTGTACTGCATAGTTTGAGTAATCATCAACATCATTTATTAAAGCGCTTGGCTCTTGTCGGTGGAGTGATTTTCGTTCTAAAATAAAATAAATAAATAAATAAATATCTTGGGACATCTTACACAAATCAACCTAGTCCCACGGTAAGCTCAATTAAGGCTTGTGATGTGGGTACCAGGCGACGATATATATAATAGATAGATACATATTGATACTTAAATACATAGACAACCATGACCAAGGAACAAATATTTGTGATAAATAAATACACAAATAATGCCCTCGCCGGGATTCGAACCCGGAACCTCCAGCTTCGTAAGCAGGGTCACTACCAACTAGGCTACGGAGGCTGAGGGGGGAGGAGGTCTATTGGAATGTCTTCCTTTTCCTTTAACTGTCTATGCGATTTAACATTAATGGTTATTTTGCTCCATGTAAGCTTCTCTTCTTGTGTTCCCCATGTAAGGTCTTTCTCTTTTTCTGTATTAAATTCTTTAATGCATGTTATTTTAATAAGATGTATTATATTATCTTATTTTGAAAAACAAGTCCATCTGAGTTTCTTACTGGTTCTTCTCAGGAAAGTGGTGTAGGGTTAGAATCGGTTGTAGTTTTTTTTTTCTCTCTTGATATTGGGTCAGATGATTCGAAAATGCTTATTAATAAGCTTACTTGAAAAGTATGACGTCGCAGGCAGATGATCTCGAGATAATAGTAAAGGATTTTCATACGAATTTAACGGCCTAGGCCAATATTTTTTTAAAACATGGCGTCGGTTGTCATGAACAGGCTAAACAGCTAAATTCTATTTTTTTGATTGTCGTATTTTTTATTTCATTGCATTATGTCGTATCACTGTCCGGCCTCACTACGTTCGGCCGTTCATACCTACTCAGCCGGTGAGTCCATCTTTCCCGGCGTCTGCAGTATTGTACTATCAATGCCCAGGATCGCGCAAAGTGGAGGAAATGTAGCAGGAAAGCGGTTCCTGGCAATGGCCGGGATAACGCTAGGTAGAAGAAGAAGAAGACCTAAAATGAAAACAAAATTTAACGTCATAATTTTCTTGTTACCAAGTTAAATGTTGTGTAATGACTTTTGATAGTTAAAAAAGGCGAAAAATCAAAACTTTCTATAAGCGATCAACAATAAACAACTTCATTTTTATTACATTTTCCGCCTCTTTCTACTGCCATAAATTGTTGGACAGAGTATGTCATATAGTTTGTATCACTAACTTTCGTAACAAAATTGACGCGATCGTGATTTTGTTTTGATTACGGCCTTTACTATGTACAGTCGGCTGCAGTGAAAAGTAGACCCCCTCGCATACAAATTACTTTTCTCTGCAGATGACTGTACAATTTTTTTGCAATCCCTCATGACATTAAAATATTTGGAATTTTCATAATACTGCGATTAACTAAATCATTAAACTATACCATTTATTTTAGTGCTCGTAGTAAACTATACCATTTATTTTAGTGCTCGTGGTAAGAGTCGTCAAGGTAAATTGAATTTTACAATGTAATTAGAGAAGGGATTCATTTGTAAGATTCGTATTATTACTTCTGTAGATTCAACGCTAACATTATCTTAGGCATGCCTCACAAATATTAACGTTTATTCAAATAAAAGCTGACAGTTACTGTGAGACAGGAGGAGAAATTACTATTTGAAACCAAAATCATTTTTTATACAGAAGACCGCTCTGCCAGAAATGTCCAACCAAAAATGTTGGTTATTTCTGGCATTAGAAAAACTATTTTAAATTTGTCTCGAAAAAGTTCTCAAAGTCAGTAGGTACATTCTCAGATCTGCTTAGTTTAATTAGGGCGTAAAAAACAGAGATGATAATAAAATTTGTGTCAATATTTTCAGAGATAAGCGCTCCTGAATAAAAAAAAACATTTTGGACTAAAAACCCCCTTTAACTTTTGATCCATGGGTCCAAAAAATATGAATTAAATCATGCATAACGGACTTGAAAATTCTTTAAAATAAGATCATTTTGAACATAATTGGCTCAGCCGTTTATGGATAGTAACGGAATGCTAAACAGAGCATGGCCCGATATGATCTGGGCCAGTTTTTATATAATGCACGTTTAACAGTTTGACAGTTTGTGACATAAAATGTCGTCACTGTTGAAAATAGATAAAATATAATGGAGTTACTAATTAGGTAATTCAATTGAGGACCAACTACCAACCCAACCGACCAACATGACCAAAAACGCGAATTACATAGGTAATGATCAAATAATTATTAACAATAAACAGGGCATAATACAATAATAATCAACTCATGATTCGGCAATACAAATTGGCACTTTAAGCCAACGAACGACTGTCCAAAGTAGAGACAGTTTAACCATATTTTAATAAAGGATAATTTATTCAATAAATCTCTTTGTTGGTATGCCATCATAACGAACGGGAAATGGAATATTGATGTGATCGGGATTGATTTTAAACCATTTTTAATTTCACAGCTGGAATTCGCTTAAATTCTGAGTACGGTGAATAATTTTTAAACTGCATTTACGGAATAGTATTCAAACGTTAAATAATGATTTATTTTTATTTCAGTGTTCAAATCTGGAGCAATTTTTAATTTTACCTGTTTCATAAGTTTAATAAATAAAATAAAAAGTCTTTGAAATAAAACTATGAAAAGGGATAAACTCGCGTATATTATACCGCGTATATTTATTTTCGCGTTAATATACGTGACTTTATCCGTTTTCATAATAGTTTTATTTCATAATATATTATGTAATCCTTGCGGTAACCGAAGAAAATATTAAAAAGCCATTATTGATTATCTACGTTTACAATATAGAAAACAAAAAATAAGTAGAATATAATACTAATATCGTCAGCCTCCGTAGCCTAGTTGGTAGTGACCCCGCCTACGAAGCTGGAGGTTCCGGGTTCGAATCCCGGTGAGGGCATTATTTGTGTATTTATTTATCACAAATATTTGTTCCTTAGTCATGGCTGTCTCTATGTATTTAAGTATCTATCTATTATATATATCGTAGCCTGGTACCCACATCACAAGCCTTAATTGAGCTTACCGTGGGACTAGGTTGATTTGTGTAAGATGTCCCAAGATATTTATTTATTTTATTTTATTTGTAATACTAATATTAAACTATTTCCGTAGAGACCCTTCTCCGGGTGAAGGCCTCCTCCAGTGCTAGCCAGTTTTTTCTGTCTTTGGCCTTCTTTGACCAATCCTTGCACACTGTAGCCACGATTTCGTCCAGCCATCTTTCTTTGGGCTTTCCTCGATTCCTGGTTCCCGTTGCACCGCGCCATAGAGTCATTATTTTGGCCTATCTCTCTTTATGCATACGTGCAGTGTGGCCACACCACAGAATTAGATTTGGATAGAAGAAACAAGTTCATTCATTTGTATGGCGGCATTGGCGGCCGAGCGTGTCAGATTTTGTACTGAAGTTGTTACTTGCCTATGATTTTAAATATGTCTCAAGCCTTTGAGTATTCATATTTTTTTGTGTTGTTGCAATTAATATTACTTAAGGAGGCATTATTAATGTTTTTGTTCACTTCAACTTACAAAATTTGACGCCCGAAAGCTGCAAGTTGCTACTAAAGACGGACAACTCAGTGGATTTCACTGAGTTCATTTGACACGCTCAGTAGATACGTTTGCTTGATCTATGGTATATATGACATGACATCTGTGGGCCACACCATTTCCACTTTAGTTTTTGCGCGAATGTTAGAGCGTCGTTTAATAATTCGTCGGCTGAGAATGCAATTGTGCTATACGCCACTTGCCTTGGTTTAGAGGAGAGCGAAATGAAACAAAAAAAAATATTACTTGGAATGTCTTATAATTTTGCAATATTTAACTTAACTGACACTTTAGTATATTAATATACTATTTTTTGTTATATACAATTAATGCTTAACTTATAATAGTCATGAGATATAAGTAGTTTTACAATTGCCATATCCCTTTTTGTAAGAAAATGTTTAACTTGCTATGTATGATATGTCACAAAGTTATGGATGTGTCACAAAATGTTAGTGCAATGTCAAGAAACGTAGACATTAAAAGCAATTGTTTATGCAAATAAAAATTATTTTACGACTAGATTCTATTTCAAGTCAAGACGATAATTTATCTCGAATATGAAGACATAATTATACACGTGAATATGGTGCCAATATTGATTCCAATATTTATTTGAATATTTTTTTTTACTTTTTTATAAATAGGTACCATCTAATAGGAGAAAGTCACCTTCTCTATTTTGTGAAATGATAAACTTTTTAACGATATCTAGTTAGTGCTAATGTAAAAAATATCTATGAGAACAGCTTATAATACGTTTACTAATGAATGACATCTCTTATCAACTAATAATTTATGACAGTTTAAGTACCTACATACACGCTCTTTAAATGAAAAGACATGTCATAATTATAATAATGTACTTCAGAAATAGTGACCGAGGCTTGCTGTGGCCAGAACTTAAATGGCATGGCATGGCAGGAAAGCAGGAGGTCGTTGGTTCGATTCCAGTCCTGTGGCCTATACCACAAAACTTTACAAGCGTACAATTCTACAAAATTGTATCAATTCCCATACAAAAAGTTGCCAATTTTGTAGAATTGTACGCTCACTTTTTCTGTAGTATATGTCATTTCTTACAATTTATGGTTAGGTAGGTACTCGTAATTATAAATACATATTATGTATTTATACCACCAACTTATTAAGATAAAAGCTTGAAGTATGAATGACACAAATCATTTTAAATCAAACTTACCTTCTTTATTGTCATTTATCAAAAGAGAGGGTAGAAAAATAAAAGTATCAAATCGATATAGTCAAATCGATTAATGGATTATGTCACAAAAATGTTGATCGGTTAGTCGCATGGCACACTGATAAATAGCTGTTAACCGTAAATTTGTGTCATGTCCGGTCATGGCACAATATTGTAATCACTATTTATTGCGGTTTGAGGATATGGCACAAAAATATATGTTTTTTTTTAATAAAAAATTAGAATTTTCAAAAATCGATTACTGTTATAAACTCCAAAAAAAATGTTCTATCAAGAACCATTAAAAACCGATTTTGCTCGAAAATGGATATGGCACAATTGCATTCTCACCCGACGAATTAGGTACTATTTAAATACCAGCCGCGTGGTGACGGCAGTAAGAATACATTTGTCACCACATCATATCTTCCCGCAGATGTCGTAAGAGTCGATTAAGGGATTAAAGTGTCAATGAATATTCCTTTATAGAAGATTGATGATGGCAGCATTATCATAGTGGACACACTGCAATTGCCAACCTGGATGCTTAGCCAAGCTGCCAATCGTTAACGCTTAGTAGCGTATCGTAGTTTTCCCTCTCTGTCACTCTTTCATATTAGCACGACAAAGACAGTTAGCTGCCTTTCGGTTACGATTGACGATTAAGCGTTAGCAATTGGCAACTTGTCTAAGCACCCAGATTGCCCAGCGTGGCGCTTATGGTAATTTAGCTCCTAATGCGTCGATAAGCATAGTTGATAGGAGAGGCCTTCGTCCAGCAGTGGACTAAGAGAGGCTGATGAGGTTATGTAAATCTAATCCCTTAATAATTTTAGATAGTAGATGATGTGTTATATCAAAAGAGCTTTTCGCGGGAGCTAACGGTAGACCAATATCGAAACCTTTTCAAAACTTAAGTTATTACATTAGAGAACTGTTTTATGAAGGCAGAAATTCTTAATGGTTCTTCTCAGAGCAGTGGCGTAGGGTTGTATAGAATCTGTCAAGCTTATAATGGTACCGTGTTTAATCGTTTGTCGTTGTTGCCGTCAGGTTCTTACAAGTATGTAAGTGCGAAGGTGATGCGTTGCACGATAAATAGATAAAACGGGACCACCATAAGCCACCTGTAGTCGTTTCCTTTTTTTATTTGCTAGTGTGTCTGACGATAAAGAGACTAAGCAGCCAGCACGTTTTATTAAGTTAGGTATTATAGCGTCACATTAGGGACAAAACATACATGTTTTCAAGAAATGAAATGCTTCTTCTAAAGACAGATTCAGCTTTAGACCCAAACCACGAAAACCTATCTTATTCAACTAACAATAAACACACGTGAAAGTACTCTAAATTTAAAACGGATTCTCAGAATGGGTACGACAGAGCTCCAAGCTTTGAGAGAAACGTCTTTGGAAATAACCACGACGCTGCACTCTCAATGATTGGGCTGGACTTCTTGCTGTCAGAAACTAGAATCTTGAATGTTATTTATTTATAGTGATAACTTTAACTCGGCTATTCTATTACTTGGAGTAAAGTATAAATAAACTGTCATTGGTGAAATAATTCTAAAAACACAAATCAAATTATTTATTAACTAAATATTTTGATTTGTACTTTTATTTTTTCCCCAGAAGTCACATTATTTCACTATATACTATGGTATAAAATAAAGTCACTTTTTCTGTCCTTATGTCCCTTTGTACGCTTAAATCTTTAAAACTACACAATGGATTTTGATGAGATTTTTTTTAATAGGTAGAGTAATTCAAGAGGAAGGTTTTTATGTAGGTGTAGTACCTACCCGTGCGCAGCCGGGGCGGGTCGCTAGTAAGCAAAGAAAAATCGACCGAGATCACCAACGTCCGAGGTGGGAATCGAACCCACATGCTCAGCTTTAGCGGCTGATACCTGCACCGCTCGGCCACTTGGTCTTACTCTTCGATCTTCTGTTCTTACTGCTTCGTATAAAAAAGTAAAAAATACTGTTTCGAATTTGCATTGTGGTGACGGCAGTAAGAATACATTTTGTCACCACCCCAACTCTTTCCGTAGGTGTCATAAGAGTAAGGGATTGAAGTGTTATTGACCACTTATTTATCGAACAATGATGATGGGCAGCAGTATCATGAATACCTAATAGTAAACACAATATCTGCGATCATCAACCCGCTTGCCCAGCGTGGCGATTATGGGCATTTACCGCCTAAAGGCCCGGTCACGACATTGGTCTAAGTCGACCAGCGGCGAGCGAATCCATGAGTTCGAGCGGGATGCCGATATGGGTACTCCCTCTTGCACGTATGGTTTTCCACTAAGCCGGTCGCGTTAGACCAATGTCGTGGCCGCGGCATAATGCAATGGCATACGCATAGGCTAAGGAGAGGCCATTGTCCAGCTGTGGACTGATATCGGAATCTTCAGCTCTTACCCAGTTTAGGCATTGGTTTAACATGCATCTAAAAGCAATTTCATAACCAAATTGCTCGTTAAATTAAACCAACTCGTCGGATCAATAGAAATTTTCGTGTAAACGGTGCATGGTCGAATTGTTTCGCAAATACCGTGGCAGGCGCCTGACGGCCTATGTAATGATTGGATGCGCATTTAACGCATCTGTAATTGAATATTTCTGAAATCTATAATTAGTATTAAAATATTATCGAACCGGGTTACTCACGTAAGTCGAGGATGAAGACCCTCTTAATGGGTCGAAACATGTCGAGCAATTATCGACTTAAATAGGTGAGTAATCCGGTTCGATAATATTTTAATACTAATTATAGATGTAAGAGATTTTCAAAGTTGTCTCACTTACTAAAGAACACGATGCGTCTAATAGTCCGTCTTACACGACAATCTAATGTGAATCATTGTTTAATTACTAAACCACCAGAGAATTATTCACACTCCGTAAATTTCCTAACAAAGCTAGTTCCCCTAGTTTCCAGTCCATGTGATATCTTATTATATCTCCAGGCTTCTCATAATCATAATATTCATATTGTCCGCCGTGAACAGAGCTTCCGGCGATAGTCGTTCTATTTCCGGTTCAGTTAAGTGACAGGAAATTAATTCAAAACTGGATTTACATCCGACATTGAAAGGGTTGGGTAAATAGCCTGTTGTGGATTGTAAGCAGATATTGTAATTTGGCAATACTTTATTGTATTACGATACTGGCAACGCATTTGTGGCAAGTAATTATATTTTTTTCATAATTTAAGTAACATAATTTTGCATAAAACCAGCGTCACTCAGGAGACCGTGACCATGGAAATAACAGACAAAAACACACGTATCACATCAGTTGGTCCGTCGAAAGCGGACAGTAGCTTAAGAGTTCCCAGCAAGCTCAATTCTCCATACAAACGCATTTTTTTTGATACGTAGTTAATGTAATATGGGCCAATCAATTTTTCGATCGACATATATTTTCTGTCTGCGGCGTTACTTTTCATGAACTTACAAATGTATGTCAATTGTACTATACACATATTTACAATGAAAAACAGTTGGAACCTAAATGTATCGATTTGAACTTGTGTGTACAATTTATAAGCATTTTTTTTAGCAAACTTGATGAAATTGTCACCTGCTATATGGGACAAAATAGTGTCGATTGAAAAGTTGATTGGCCCATATATCGCGCTCGCACTAACATGTTGGAGCGACGATGGCCTGCTTTACGTATAAAGTAAAACATAACGTTACCGATTAGATACTTGCACTCTCACTCTATTTCTAGTTTCTCACTCTAGCTTCCTGCCGCCCAAAGAGCTATTAGAAGGTCTTCTCAAACAAAATAAATTCTATTCTATTTCTTACACAATTAATTCAAATTTTACTGGCAATTTTTATTGTTTGGGCGGCTGGAGTTTAAGGGAAACAACGACATCTAGTGACCATTATCGCGGATCAGCGCGGAGTTGAGCGTTGCTTGCTTGGGACTCTTAAGTTGCGAATCCCGGTTGTTATTTGAGACAACAGCCAAGCCAAGTTACTGGCCCTCGGGCTTGGTAAAGTTCCTTCAAGTTGTCCGTGGGTAGTTTACTAAGTTTAAATGGCAATCGTTTCCGAAAATTAACTCCCCAGGTAGGTAAGTTAGGGGAGGTAACCAACAGCCATAATATAACTAACCCCATCTATTTGGCATACATATTTAGTTTTTTTTTTTCAAAACGTTTTTTCTACAAACTTGACAGGTTTCTTTTCCAGATATTGTGCCAACATCATGGGCACATTTCACCACTATTTTAGTAGCTGTACGCAGTTCCAACCTAATCTGTTGGAACTGCGAACAAATGCGAAGTTTTCTCCAAAAGTATCAATATGCTTAAAAAGGTGACAACCAATGCGAAAAAGTTTTTTTGAGAAAATGTATACGCTCGTTTTCAATTCCATTAAAACTTTTACAAGAGACTATCAAAACGGATTGATAGGCAAAAATCTGTTTTTTCTCCGCTCGTTATATCACTCAAAAATATTGCAATGCGCCGGTTGTAAATTGGTTTGCAATGCCGGTTCAGATGACGATGCGAGCCGATACAATGGTATTCGAGGGTGCTTCGGGTACAAGAGCCGTATTGGATGCCAATGATGTATATGGAACATTCGGAACAGTTGGCATATTCGGCTGATTGTTGCTTATTGAGGAAATTGTGTGATAATTTGAGGAGTGTCTTTTTAAAAGGACTTATTTCCATCCTTCCAAGGGTTATTTGTTCTGTTTTCATAAGATAAATAATCACTTTTAACAAAGTGCAATTAATAATAATTATTAATATGAGCCTGTCCCACTGCTTAGCAAAGACCTCCCACCATTTTTTTCAAGTTTTCACGGTATGCGCGCAATGGAGCGCAGTATATTAGGTGTAAAGTTAACAGATCGTATCCGGAACACAACAGCGCTTCAGAACTAAAATTCCTGATGTATGCATGGAAGGCGGCAATGTTAAAGTGGGACTGGGCTGGACACGTCTCCCGCATGCCAAGTGATCATTTGGCATGCGGGAGACGTGTGACGTGGGCCAAGATTACCACAGAGTGGCAATCATCTCGAGGCGGAGAGCTGGAAGACCCCCGTCGGCGATGGCGATAATCTTGACTCGTTTCTGAAGGGATGGTCAGACACTGTACAAAACCGTGAAAACTGGTGGAAATAAGCCCTTTTGAAAAGACCCTCCTCAATTACGTATGTTAGGAACTTATTGGTGTGTTCTTTGGGTAAGTATTGTTTACCCCCTTATTCATAAACATCTCCAAACCAAGACTCTAAGTATTGCTGGTCCCTTTCGCTCTTATAGAAATATTGGTAAGACCAAAAGGGACCAGAAATACTTAGCGGCTTTTTAAGTTAGAAGACGCTTATGAATAAGGGGGTAAACTTTTATTTAGATAGTCTTAGTCCCGTTCCCCATTTGCTATACTTTCCAGTTACCAACTGAGCTGAAATGGTATATTTACACTTCACCTATGTTTGGCAATTCAGCTAGCGTGTTTTCTTACTATCGTAATATTCATAATACACCCTAGTAAATAGCTGCTTAAAAAAATAAACACGTGGAGTGTTTGTTTTTTTCTTTATTTGGAACACGCAACCATCAATTTATTTTCTTTATTCATTCATAAAGAGCTAGGAATGAGTTAGATTTTATATTATAGAAATACATAAAGATACCAATAACAAGTATAATTTACTTCAGAAAGCTTTCAAATCTACCTTCATTTTATTTAAATAAATTTAGTAAGACACCTACTTCATAAAACGAGTTTCGTAATATCATTGATTAAATATTTAAAGGTTACTAAAATAATACTGCTCTGAAATTACTAGGCGAAGCAGACATTATAATATTTCATAAGATTTAGACGCGCTTTAAAATACGTTTTAGGTACTCAAAATTAATACTCATTTATTATAAACTAATTTAACTTGTGTCTGAGGATATTTTGAGCACAAAACTGACCACTCCAAAATTTACGTTCATTGGTACGCTTAAGTACTAAATGAAATGTCAAGTATAGTCGCCATCAGATATATCGTAGCGTCCGGAGCATTCAAAAATATCTAAACACGCCTTTATTGCTATAACGATAGAAGCGTGTTCAGATATTTTTGAGCGCTCTGGACGCTACGATATATTTGACTGTACGAAAGCTTCCCGAGTGGTGATCATTTGTAGGTACCAGATCCGAATGGGTCGAAGTGTATTCGTAAGGGCCCCATCAATGAGATAAGATAAGATAAAGCCTGGTCATTGGTCCATCTTGTGGGTGATCTTCCCACGCTCCTGGTCTGTTTGTGGTCGCCCTCAAAAACTCCCTTCCCCCAATGACAAATCATTTCTTAGATTAAATATTTAAATATTTAGATATTTAATCTAAGAAATGATTTGTCATTGGGTTAGCCCATTGCATTTTCATTCAGCCATTTTTTGGGCGACCGACGTTGCTTTTTTTTCGATAATGTATGTTAATTCATATTTGTTAATAATGAAAGTTTATAATATTATCTAAATAAACTTACATATGTAACATTTAATTTCTCAAAGGTTAAATGGAAGAGATCCCTTATAATGATAAATTCGGCTTCGTACCTGTATCTCTGTATAACATGTTTGGTATTTAATAAAGAGATTCACTACTGAGCACACATGGTCAGCCAAGTTTAGTCCACTGCTAGAAATAGGCCTATCGTATTACCTAACTAATCGTATGGACGCATTGGGAGGTAATGTCTATTATGGCCATGCCGGGTTAGCGATTATAATTAACTGAAACGCTGCTAACCAACAATCAGCTATGCTATTCTCTTATTCACACATTCGACTCTGCGTTCGTCAACGAGCTCGACGTCGAGACAGCCTTGTCAAAGATCCTAGCTGTTTTATTTGACATTAGGCACTGGTCTCACCGCGAGCTACTAAGCTATGAACTATCGGCTATAAACACGAACAAAAGATACGCACTCTCGTGTAAATAAAAGAGAAGCGGCGATACTCGCCCGGCGGTGATAGCGAGTATCGCCGTGTCTCTTTTATTTACACGGGAGCGCAAATCTTTTGTTCGTGTTTATAGCCGATAGTTCATAGCTTAGTAGCTCGCGGTGAGACCAGTGCCTTAGGAAGCGAGGCTGTGAGCAAGGTTGTGGGCGAGTTCGTCGCTGTTTTTCGTTAGAGAATACGAAGTTCATACATTAAACGTCAAACTCTCGACGCAGTGTAGTTCCAGCTCACGCCGCATGCGTCGCCGAGCACTAGTGTCGTTTAAAGTACAATAGTGAATACCATTTTTAGGCTCGACGCTGCTGCAGCGCTGACACAGCGCTGAAAGCAAGGTGGTTTCCTTAGTGAATAACACTGCAGTAAATCAATGGTCATCAGTAACTCTTTAACACGTTCGCCTCCGGTACTGTTTCACTAAGTGCTAATACTATGCCGATGGAAATTACATGATAGAAATCTTATACCAGTGACACGCAAGTGTGACCGAAAAGATTGTACTCCTATGCTGGCAACACAGCACTTGTCGTGTCAAAAACGTTCGTATTTTTATGCCACTGAAATAAAGGTGAGAACTTGATTAACGCTAGTGGCATAAGAATAAGATTACTTTGATTCACCTTTGTGTGTCACTGGCATAAGAGTACAGTTTTTTCGGTCACATATGCGTGTCACAGGCGTCGAACGTGTTAATCCTCAGTCAACTCGTATATTTCCCATGGGAAGAGTTGATGTCGTGACAAAACTTATTCGTACTTACTGCCATCACCACATTTCACTTCTGATTGTCATTCCTAAACCCATCTAGTAGAGAAACTACAAGCTTACCCTAAAAGCGTAGACACACATAAAACTAGTAATCAGGCAAACACAAAGTTCCCTTCAGTAAACAAAGCTAACTTTAATTAAAAACCTGGATTCCTGCATACGGAAAAACACAAGTTAGACGTCCCAGCTACAGCAAATAACCGTAAATCTGATACGCTGCTTCTGTAATGGGTTTTCTTATGTCAACAACGCACATGTGTAACATTAAGTACCTGAACACGGTAATAGACGTTGTACAAACAAGGAAAATGTGTTCCGGCGTCCGTTCGCTTTAGTTTTTTGCGGGTAATGCTTTTAACTGAAAGCTTGCTTTGTGTCTTCTGGGTTTATTAAGGGCCTGTTTTGTTACTCAAGCTGTTAGTATTTGTCCCATATTTGTTGGTCATCATCATCATCATCAGCCTATGATAGTCTACTGCTGGACGTAGGCCTCTCCTATTAAATATGTGTATAGACGCATTAGGAGGTAAATGCCCATAATCGTCACGCTGTGCAAGCGAATTGGCGATCGCAGTAATGTGTCCACTATGATGGCGCTGCTGCCCATCATCAAGGTTTTATCAAATAATGGTTAGTGTCACTTCAATCCCTTAGTCGACTCTTACGACACCCGCAGGAGGAGTTGGGGTGGAGGCAAATGTTTTCTTACTGCCGTCACCACACGGCCACATTTGTTGGTCAGAAAGTTTAAGAATCATACGAATTTTTGATGGACTTTCTGGTTGTGATTGACGTCAGAGTGGTAACGGCGGTAGGAATACATTGTGTGACCACCCCAACCCCTTCCGTGGTGTACTCAGGATCGAATAAAGGATTGAAATGACATCGACTAATTATTTATTTATTGAAGATTGGCGGTGAGCAGCACCGTCATCATAGTGGACAACTGTCCAGTTGTCCACTATGACCATCTTCAAACACTACGGCGCTCGCTAACCCGTTTGCCCATCGTGGCGATTACGGCAGCGTGGTTGCAGCCAGACTCTGACGTCCCGTTTGTCATTAAAATGCTAGGAGAATTATTTAGTGAATAATTACAAATGCTTGAATTAGTAAGTTTCGGTTACCAATGAAGCTAAACTTTTGTACACATCATTCTTTGTAAGTCCGATGATAATTTATAATATAATATCATGGAGCTGATTTGATGATAGAATCGAAAGATGGCTGGAACTTGGAAGAGAAACGATGTGAGTTTTGTCAAGATTGACGTCGTCAGAATCATCTTAAGGAGTTCTAAATTAAATGATTAACGAAAGTACAGTCAACGATAAAAGTTATATCAAAAATATTACTTACAGCAAAAACTTAAAATTTCAGTACCAAGCAACCAGGTAAAAACTGTCCAAGCCGTCACTTTCCTGTCTTCTTTAAAGAGGTACTTTACGTAAGTATTTTAGCTTTCAAAGTTCGAATTCAGGTCACGAGTTTCAAAGTTGACAAAGATAATAACATTTTCATTAACACAAAGTGGGAGTGGGAGTGACTAGAACGGGAATGAAAATTTTAACAAAATAATGGTGAATGAAATCTAGATTACAAAATTCGCTAACTTATTCATTTTTACCGCCCGTATTATTATCACACGATATAACTAAATAGTCCCTGCTAAGAAAAACTTTATTAATTTAATATGCTTAACAATTATAAAGAGAAACACAAAAAAACCTTAACTTAAATACAAACGTAAAACTATCATTAAAACATTCAGTTATAGCATACACAACACAATACAAAACACGCACTAAATATTAGTACATTGTGCATCAAGGGAGGTAAGTACGGAATTACTAACGAGAGTGTTAGAAGACCGACGCCGTAGGCGGAGGGCTTTTATTGACTCGAGTTAGTATCCCGCTTACCGATCGTGATGCATACAATGTTTTTCATCACACTTGCGGACAAAAAAATAAGTTTTAAGACAAAATATTATACTATGACGTACAGACATTTCTTTTCTACTACTCCCGCTACGCATGCAAGCAATGGCGCGCTTAGACAGCAAGTGTGATGAAAAAAATATTTCCCCCAGATTCCCCGCCTCCGGAAAACTCCTTAAAATGCTGGCCACATTTCCCTTCACTAAATAGTTGATTATTTTATTTTTGATTGATTTTATCAAGGCGCCCCGTCATTAATCATAAAACTTCGAGGCTGAAATCTAAAAAAGGTTCTCAGATTAATGGCGTGGCTAGGTTGGGAAAGAAAGTATAATTATTACACAATGTTATTAAAATAAAGAGATTTACATGTACTTGTACGTACACCCTGTTGTGATTTCATTCAGGGTTTGCCCATGAACTTACGCACTGTCTATAATAACTATCTGATGAAGAAAAAATGTGAGTTACACTCTTACCACCTTATTTATAAACGTGTCCTAACCGAGCAAGCCGCTAAATATTGTTTGTTCCTTTCGATCTTATCAATATGTCTATAAGACCAAAAGGGAAAAACAATTATTAGCGGCTTGTAAAGTTTACAAACGTTTATGAATAAGGGGGTTAACCCTTATTGATAAACGTCCAATACCTATCTCCATTTTAGTTCTAATGCGTTTGACATCGTTCTAATAGTACTTGTAGTTTGTCAGTGTTATTTTTTTACCTAATATAATCATCCAAAGTCAAACCAGTACGTATTTGTATACCCTTAGCATATAGGAGAGACCTTTGTAACTGAGAACGATGATGATAAAATAGTACCTATTAGTATGAGGCATTGAAATGACCTTAGAACTTTACAGTAGACGACATATACAATTCATTTCTGGGCTTCATAATGGCAATTCACACTCGAACCTTTGTACCATTTATTGCGCAAACAGAGCAGACTAAATAAAACGTAGTACAAAGCGACATGTGTACTCTGTAGCCCAGTGTGTAGAGCACTATTAAAGATAGTGGGATACAGTCTCGTTGGGTTTATTGCATCTCAGTACCCCTACTAGTTTCTATTCCTAAACGTTTGTTAACTTAACAAACCGCTAATAATTGTGTGTACATAAGAGCAAAAGGGACAAACAATTATTAGCGGCTTGTTAAGTTAACAAACGTTTATGAATAAGGGGGTCAAAGTTTTGTACCTACGTACAAAAATATTTTCAGATAAATAAATTTTCAGATAATTACTTTTGGTGCATTCCGCGAAAAAGTCCACCGATGTCCCGTACGAACACGGTTTTTCTCAAAATTGTGGGCTTATCAAAGTCCTCTTTCGTGACTAGAGGAGTCAAAAAAGTCTCAAAAATATATGTAATAAATAACTAATAACTCGCAAGAAAACTCAAATTATCGAAATATACAGAATTGCTCATTTATATCTCGACTTGAAGTCACTTCAAGCTCATGGTAGGGCACTGTTTGCCTTCCCGAGGCAGCGTTACTACCAGCTTCCGATTGTTATTACCCCGAGCCTAGTGAAACTACAGCGCTGCGGTTACTACTGAGATTGATGTACGATGAGCTTGCAGGCTGTTCAAATAAGCAGAAGTTGCTGAACGCGTTGGATGTTCAAAATTATATATACACTGTTTTTTATGATTTTATAAGTAGATAGATAGATAGATAGATAAAGACTATATTCAATTTCCACAACTTACATGGTAGGTATAAAAACAGAGAAATTAACAAATAAAAGGCATGCAACTTAAAGCTAACTTGCAGAAGAATTACAAACAATAAATAGTTGTTTTTACCATGTGTCGTGGCAGAGAATAGGCGCTGGCTCAGCATGTTGATGCGGCAAGCCAACATCGCTGATATTCTGCCAGAGCCTTACATGCAAGTAAAGGTGTTTTAACTGATTTCAAAGAGGTTTTTGATTAAACAATTTTTTTAGTATTTTACTCGATATCTCCGAGAATATAAAACCGATTTTTAAATGCATTATTTTTTATCAAACGAGTATATAACCCTGAATATATAGTACTTCCCATATCAATTATACTATAATGTGATGACGTTCTGAGTAGGCTGAAATAAATTGTGCCATAATTAAAAAAAAGGAATAACAGTGTTAAACAAAATGAATTAATGCAAATCCTCTGTTGAATTGCTTCGGTCGATTCGACCCTGGGCGCTACGATATAGAGTGTGTATCTGAACGAAAGGAAAACATTTAACTCATGTTATGACCAAGTCCATAATAACAAGTTATTTTATTTGTTGTTTTTTTAACCTGAGTTACATTAGAAACTATTTGAATTTGAGATGGACTGAGGCAGTCTAAATCATCGAAATGGTGACTTCATCACCTGTTACGGCATTAGAATACCTATTCTGATCTTCTTACAACTGCTTCTCCGCTATCAAAAATCTGTTGACACTAAAATAAAAGTTTTGTATACCAATATAATAAGTTACTCACCGATTGAATAGAACATTGTCAACCTTCAATAAAATAATATTGAATAATTAGTCATAAAAAATAGAGGAATACGAACAAAAACTATGCTATTATAATGTACCCTACTCTACTTGGTCACCACGGGGCTAAAAAGTTTGTCCATAGTTCCGATACACACTGTATGTGATGGCGACTTTGACAGAGGTAATCTACACCCCCATAATCATTATTTTAATTTTCCCAAGGACAACATGACAAAAATAGGCAAAGTTTAAACGACCGTCGCGTAAAACTTACAAAGGCAATATTGCGTGACAAAGCACCGCAGACGCCGTAATCAGATAATTTGAGGTTCAGATCGTTTTCACGACTTTACTTGTCCGACTATCTCACGCTACATTTTTTTTTATGGAATAGGAGGCAAGCGAGCTGACGTATCGCCTGGTGGTAAACGATCACCGTCGCCCATGGACACCCGTGGTATTACAAGTGCGTTGCCGAACTTTACGATGGGAATACGAACTTTTCTTGAAGATTTGAAGATCGTAACAGTCCGGAAACACCGCGAGTATACTCAATCAAGAATTGGAACTGTAGGTCACACAGAAACGTTGTCAAAATAAACAGTAGTAAGGAATTACTTACAATCACTACATTAGTATAAAACGAAGTCACTTTCTCTGTCGCTATATCCCTATTTATTCTTAAATCTTGAAATTCTGGAGTCGTTATCTCCTAAAATTTAACTTTTGAATAGAACTTTCTTTTGAGACCCTTATTTTCTTTAAGTCCTATTAAACGATACCTCATTCTATAGCATTATAAATAAATAAACTTTTCTACTTTTAATTCTACCAATTGTCGGCGTGATTAATGTATACCCGTACCAAATTACAAATTTCTAGTACTAACGGCCACTAAGCTATGCGGAAAGACAGACGGACAGACAAACAGACGGACATGGCGAATCTAAAAGGTTCCTATTATACTACGAAACCCTAAAAACCACAGAATATAGTCGCCAATAAATTAATGAGTATTTTGCGCACGAAACTACATAAGATCTTGTGTTATTTGACTGTGGGTTTCTGGTAGGTATATTAAGTAACATTTTAACACTAAAACTTCTGTAATCTAAGCAAATTAATTCAAAGCTGGTTTTTTTGGTTTCAAGGCTAAGTGTAATGTTGTTCATTCACGCCATTTTTTTAGGGTTCTCGTCGATTTCGGTGAAGTGGAAGACTCCCCAATCCCCAACTCTTCCTACGGTTGTAGTAACTCGTAAGAGCCGACTAAGGGATTGAAGTGTCACTGACCATTCTTTGATAGAAGATTGATGATGGGCAGCAATGTCATCATAGTGGACTCATACTGCGATCGCTAATCCTTTGTCATTTACCTCCTAATGCGTCTATACGCATACTTAATAGGAGAGGCCTACATCCTGACCAATGACTGAGATGGGTTGATGGTCGCTAAAGTCTAGTCCCTATTAAAAAAAATTATTATTTCATATAATAAATTAGGTACATACAATATTTTGTTACATACTTAACTACTTATCTTAAATATTAAAGATTTAAGGAGTCTCCGATAAGGAAAATAAATTTTATAATAATCTTACATTAATAATTATTTATTTCGTATTACGTTGATTTTTCCTCTGGTTTTATTCGGAAACATGTGCGTAGACTTACGTTTAGAGGCGAAAAGTAATAAGGGTATTAGAATGACAGATTCGCATAAACATTTTTCGATTTGTCAAATGTCATCTTGGCTGGGTCCTCAGCTCGCAGTGTTCATCATTAAACGCAAATAAATACTATGTAACCCGGTTCGATAATATTTTAATATGTTTGAGACTCACGTTATTTATAATTCTAAGGTATCAAATCAATGATAATAACCAGATTATACATATGTATTTCGAATACCCCACTAGCTATGATAAATAGTGCCTGTAACGTCCTTGGGCACTGGGTGCCTAAGCGAAGAAATAAATTATAGACTTAGTTAATAACCGTAATTATTTTCTAAATGATGCTTTTATTTACTGGCCCTTTGTTGCTGACTAATTGCTTTGTAAATTCGTTGTAGTAAAGTGCCTTTAAGGGTAAAATTTGGAACATTTGCGATAAGTTATGAAATTAAGGTTACATTAGGTACCTTATCTATGAAATTGACGTTTTGTATGGAGAATTTTGTGAAAAGTCGATTTTCCATACAATCAATTTAGTGTATATTTTTTCCGTGTCAAAATCGAAATGAACCAAATTTTGCCAGTAATATTAGACGCTTCTAAGGCGTGTTTTGTATATCACCAAAAAACAAGGTACTATATACATTTATACCTATTTCAAACATTAGAACCGGCAGCACATGGCAAAAGGGGTTTTCAAAGCTTATTTTAGAATATCACTTAACGAAAAAATACAATTATTAGCATGAAAACACCTTTGCTACAATAGTCCACTGTTAAAAACAAAAAATATGTCAAGGTTGCTCTTTAGATAATAAATAAATTAGGAACCAACTAAACTCTATGATCAAAAACGCCAATTTCATACGCATAGTTAATAGGAGAGGCCTACGTCCAGCAGTGGACTGTCATAGGCTGATGATGATGATGATGACATAGGCCTCCCCTTTGGACCTCCACGTACACCGGTCGGAAGCAACCGGCATCCAGCGTCTCCCGGCCATATATCTAATATTATCCTCAAATATTCGTATTCAGTTATTTATTAAAGAAATTGCCTCCTTTCTAGATTATTCGAAAATAAATATTTAAAATAAAAGTACTCTCACTCAGCATACTCGAGCTAGGATGACAGTGGCTGAATAGTCGGCTCTTATCTATTGTCTGGGTTTCGGATCATTTCTTTTTCAATCTTTTTACAATATAATGAAATGATGTTCGCTATTATTGACCTTATTAGATTAAAGTATTATATTTTATTCTTCTGATCTTATAATCTTATACCATTAGCAAAATTGTCGCTTTGTATGGAGAATTCTGTGAAAAGTCTATTTTCCATACAATGTATTTTGTGTACCTATATTTTGTTGATGTCAAAATCAAAATAAATTAAATTTTGTCAGTAATATAAGATACTTCTAAAAACCCGGCCACGACATTGGTCTAAGGCGTACGTAAGGCTTCCTTTCTAAACTGTCAAAAGTTCATTCTAAAGGTGCGTTTAAACCAAAAGAGTATTCGCTGTTCTAGCGCCCGTTCTACGAAATCAGCCAATCACGTTTTGTGTACCGATCGCATTTCGTAGAGTGGGAGGTTAGAACAGCGAATGCTCTTTTAGTTTGAACGCACCTTTAGAAATCGGCAACTATAACTTAAGTCTATGACCAAAAACGCCACTTTCATCCCAATATCTGTATCGTTGCTGTAATAGCCAGAGTACTGAAAAATATCTGAACATGCGGTTTAATATTATGGCAATAGAGGCCTGCTCATATGTTTATGAGCACCCAGGCTACCCTGATATATCTCATCTGGTACCTAGTGACTGTACGTAAATCAAAACTATTCCACCAAACCCATCACAACCTAAATAATGTTACCTAAGTTTGATTCCGCGTAGTGACGACAGTAAGAATACATTTGTCACCACCCCCCAACTCTACCCGTGGGTGTCATCTAAGAGACTGATTGAACTATGACATACCATTATTTATGATAGTTTGAACTTAAATACGCTGGTGACGAAATAACGTTTGATCTAAATCATAAATAAATAAATATTTTGGGACATCTTACAGAAATCGACCTAGTCCCACGGTAACCTCAATTAAGGCTTGTGATGTGGGTACCAAGCGACGATATATAATAGATAGATACTTAAATACATAGACAGCCATGACCAAGGAACAAATATTTGTGATAAATAAATACACAAATAATGCCCTCGCCGGGATTCGAACCCGGAACTTCCAGCTTCGTAGGCAGGGTCACTACCAATTAGGCTACGGAGGCTAACGATAATGGGTGCACTAATTACAAGGCGTCAACTGTGCGGTATGACGAAGGCGGCGGGAAAGGGTGATCCAACCCGCCATATCGCGCGCGATGACGTTTTAAACAAACAGTTGACAGTTCGTGTTTTGCTAGTGATGCACGTCGATAGATGCATAATGGACGTATAACGCATCTATCGACATGCATAACTTTATTTTTTCTTGTTGATTTGCGAATAAGTTCGAACATTAGTATTTTAGTTTTTTTGTTCCAAAAGGGTAGTAACAAAAAATGATAGTATTTTGCATTTTGAACTACTATTACGTAATGTTGATTTATTGTATTGGTGAAAAAGTAACCCTATATATGATGGCAACTCTACATCAAATAGGCTGATGCAGTGGAGTTGGATTCGAATCATAAATTGTGACGTTAATTCCTTCTTAGAATAAATAAGTAAGCCATGCACATATTTAGATATTATCAGAGTAGAAAATAAATTGAAAAGCTACCCATTTTTTTGCAAGCAGTCATCTATAAAATATTGTCCTCTGTGCAACCGCTCTGGTCCCCAGACATCTAGCGTGGATTTTCTATTTTAATACTATGCCAATGCGAAAACAGCTGGATTAAAATATTGGAAAGGGAATTCCAGTGGACGGCTCTCGTCGCCGGGATATTTCATAGTTATTCCTTTTATATGATTTATTATCTTCGTGGCTCACATAAGTTCTAGTTTGTTCTTTAGAAACAGTGGCAAAAAGTGGTTTTTATCAAAGTATTGAAAAAAACAGGTTACTCACCCATGGTTTATTAATCTTGACTTTTCTTAACTTAAATAAACTTTTATCCCCATAAACACAAGATTTGTCGAATGGTGAAGACAGAGATTAATACGGACGCTTATGTAAGGAAATGTGCACATTGGGGTAGAAAAGGTTTTCTCCCACGGAACAGACTATATGCTATATAGCATATGCTATAATGGTTAGGCTATAGTATGGGGGTGAACATACAATTGTGTTTTTTAAATTGTTCGAAAAAATAAATTGTATGTATTTGTGTATTATTTGTATTTGTATAAAATTGTTTACAAAAGCTCAACATGTTTCTACACGTTAATTGTTTTTTAGCCTTAATTTTTCTTGAAAGTAATTTAAAAAAATTTCACATAAGCTAGTATAACAGACTTTTTGAATGAAACTGAAATAAGTTAATGCCGCCAGCATCTTTTGTAGAATGCCACAAGGGCCAATCTTAGAAATAGGTTAGGTTAGTTACATTTAATTTATGTATATAAATTGTACGGGGTTAAACCTGGGGTTAAAAAAATGGTTAACTTATAGTGACAATGCCATTTGGTAGATTTATATTTTCTAAATTAGCCCAAAGCGTATGAAATACAGTAACACAAACGCTAAGTCTCATTTATGTAGAGACAGTTGATTGGTGGCATGAAAATCCGCGTCATTAGAGGAAATTATTTTGCCTTCCCGAGGGACGTGACAGGTTTTTACTAAATTATTAATCTTAATTTATCTCAAAAATAATGTTTCTCTAGTCTGAAAATATTTTATCCCATAATATTGTGACTGTAAAATTTTATAAATGCCATTTATTGTAATTCATTGTATAAATAATAAAAATATTTATTTGCAAGAATGCTATAATAAAGAATATTTGTAATAATAAAGGATCTTTAAACAAAATAGGCACTGTGCTTGAGTTAATTCCTTTAATAAATTTGATACCTAGTAAGTGTGGAAACATGTGGAAGTTTGGTTAATTTTGAAAAATACCGTACAGTAATAGTTTTCAAAAACCCTCATTAACATTATCAAAAGAATGAGTTTTAGTCTTCCAAAAATGTTTGAATCGTTTTTTTAAGCTTCCATTTACGAGAAAAAGTGCGTTAGGATATCCTCTTTTAAGAATAAAAAGCTAGTTTTTTTTATAAAAGCCGTTCAAAATACGAAAATACGACTTAAACGTTACACTCTTAAACCTGCAAATAAAGCTCGGAAATTAGGGCTACGTGCACGTTCGTCGAGATTTCCTTCGTAGCACCTTGGCATGGACCCAGTAACTGCGTTATTACCGTCCAAGATGTGGATACAAAATGCTTACACTAAGCACTAAAATAAACTAAAAATCAAAACATTACATTAAAATTATATGGGCTATTTTAAAACAACTCAAGTTAAGAAACAGAAGAGAAATTTCATGTGATACCTACACTTTTTCTTTCCTGTGGTCGATAGTTAACAGCCTGTGGTAAAATGATTTTTATCGTGTAACGCAACTAACGCAATAAAAAAGGAGTACGCCTTAATGAAGACAAGGCTTTCATAAGAAAATCAAGCTTTATAGGCCTTAACTTTTAGATTGTCCACCGGCAAAATTCCGAACATGGGTTTGCGTTTAACCCAATTCTCACTAACTATTGCTACTATTCAAAGCTCCCTGGTTTTCTTCCTAGTTTTCTTCAAGACGCAATAAAACCAAGCATCAAACAAGTTTCAACTAGTCACAAGGGTCCTTGGCGGCCGACAATACATCTTAGGCAATATAAGGCCCCACGGGCGTGGGTCACACGCGGCCTTAACACAATTACTTCCCTTTTATTGTTACGGGAGGTAATGTAATTGCAAGTGCATTTCCGTGACCTCCGTAAACTCGAGACTTGACAAAAGAACTACAACTGAAAGGAGACAATTACATACCTAATGAATATAAAAGCTTGATTCATAAATTCACAATAGGTAATTGTTAAGACGGCCGTGTGGTGACGGCAGTAAGAATACATTTGTCATCACCCCAACTCCTCGTGCGGGTGTCGTAAAAGTCGACTATGGGATGGAAGTGTCACTGGCCATTATTTTATAAAAGATTAATGATGGGCAGCAGCGTCATCATAGTGGACACATTACTGCGATCGCCAATCCTCTGCTCGCCATCCATGCGTCTATACGCATAGTTAATAGGAGAGGCCTACGTCCAGCAGTGGACTATCATAGGCTGATGATGAATCGTGAAGATATTGGACGAGGAGAACAATACAAAGCAGGTAGCCAAAAATGATGGTTAAATTAGTCTTTAACCTAGATTTGGACGTTGAAGTTAATCGCTTGATGTAGGTCAATTCCAACCAGAAGATAGGTAATAGGTACAATGGTACATACAATAAGGGGTGTAACGATAAAAAACTGGCAAATTAAAATGAAAAAATCGGGTCAATATAGTTAAAAAGCTGTAATTTCTGGCTTTTGTAATTAACTAGGAGGTCTTAAATTAAATTAGCTAACTTTGGTCCTTTTTTGTTGTTACTGCAATTTCAGTATTCACAATACAAGTTCTCCGGAACCCCTTCGAAATCTATTTTTCCAAGCTCTTTTTAGGGTTCCGTAGCCAAAATGGCAAAAACGGAACCCTTATAGATTCGTCATGTCCATCTGTCACAGCCGATTTACTCGGAAACTATAAACGCTACAGTAACGAAATTTGGTAAGGATATGTGTTGTATGAACCGATACAGGATTATGATACTAAATTGTAAAAAAAAAACATTGGAGTGGGGGCCCTCGATACATGTAACTGAGGGATGGATTTTTTTTTTGTTGTATATAAGCGTGTGGGGTATTAATAGAAAGGTCTTTGAAAATGATATAAAGGTTTACGAATCTTATTTTTATTTACGCAAATCGTTTTCGAGATATCAGCTCTCAAAGTCTAAAAAATGTGTCTCCCCCTCTATTTTTTAAACTACACAATATAAAATCCAAAAATATATATATATGTTATGCACATTAATAAACTCTATCAACGATTTTTGGTTTGATTAAATTATCTCCTGCAGTTTTTGAGGTATTAACTGTATTTTTTAATAATAAATTGATAATGGTACGGAACCCTTCGCGCGCGAGTCCGACTTGCACTTGGCCGGTTTTTTTTTATTCTTTACTGCACGATTTCGTGTTCTGCAGAAGTGACCTATATTTCTGGTTAATCTCCATGTTTTTGTTTAATATACCCCTGCTTTGGGCGCAGTAATACTCTGTGAAGGGAATTATGTCACATAGTATCTGATTTTTTTATGGTTCTTTAATCAATTATTTAATCCTATACAAATCTTAGTCTCTTTGGCATAGTTTTATGAAGCGAAATCAGTGCCAAAAAGTATCAAGGATAGTAGGCATAAGTCAAGGATATCTTAAGGAACACGGGAATCATTACGAATTGCACTCACGCACGTAAAAATTTAAAAAAAGTTATGAGCATAATCTGACAACAAATTACAAAATCCGCCAGTATTTATCAAATTGTCACTTTTGTAGCTTATACGTGAAAGTATCGGCAATACTATTAAATGCGCCACATGAGAACGTGTTAAGGTACATAATATGGAAGGCCAAAGGGGAGACTTATGTTCAGCAGCGTCTTATGACTGATGATAATACGAAGTAAAGTAATCCGCTATTTAGAAAGAAAACAAGTAAACGGGTCAAACTCAAAATCATGTTATGGGTCTATCCGGTGGACATTTTAAAAGTTAAGGGCTATGAGAGTTAATTTTCTTATTAAACCCTTATTGTCATTTAAAGGCACTCCTTCCCTATTGAATCGTACGATAAAAATCACGACTACACTCCTACCAGTTGATTACTATTGGCCACAGGAAAGAGGGTCTCTACATTTCAGCTGAACACACACTTTTTCTTTCCTGTGGTCGATAGTTAACAGCCTATGGACAGGTAGTAATGATTTTTTCATCACACTTGCTGTCTAAGCGCGCCATTGCTTGCGCGCGTAGCGGGAGTAATAGAAAAGTGATATTCCCTAGGGAGTAATAGAAATGTCAGTACGTCATTTAATAATCTTATTTTTTTGTCGGCAAGTGTGATGAAAAACATTGTATGCATCACGGTCGGTAAGCGGAATACTAACTCGAGTCATGAAAGCCTCGTTAGTAATTCCGTACTTACCTCCCTTGATGCACAATGTACTATTATCATACAACGCAATGAAAAAGGAGTACGTTTTAATGAAGATAAGGCTTTCATAAGAAAATCAAGCTTTATAGGCCTTAACTTTTAGATTGTCCACCGGAAAGACTCCGAACATGGGTTTGCGTTTGACCCAAACCCATTCTTATGATTTTTGACCAAAAAATATCAAAACAGTTTCAGGAAAGTCTAAGAAAAAAGATTAACAAAGTACTTACTTTTTACTCCTATCGATCGACAATCAAAAGTAAAGCAAGTAAAAGCTCCATTACAAAAAACTTTGACCCAGTTTCTTTAAACTGAAAAGCGATCTTGTATACCTACACGTAACACAATTCAACTTCAATTTAGTAAGCTCGTCGCCTTCGCAACTTTTTCAACAAACTCGTTGGAAGCACATAACAATATCAACACGAAGTGCCGAGTAAGATAGTTGTTCGTACAATTACCTGCGAGCTAATTCTGTTTCCTTGTTCCATTTATTGAGCGACTTAGGGAGTTGGCAAACAGTTTAGTTGACAAGTTAAGAGGGCTATTACAGTCGCCATCAGATGTATCGTAGCGTCAGGGGCGTTCTAAAATATCTGAACATGCCTTTATTGCCATAACATCATCATCAGCCTATGTTAGTCCACTGCTGGATGTAGGCCTCTCCTATTAACCTTGCGTATAGACGCATTAGGAGGTAAATGCCCATAATCGCCACGCTGGGCAAGCGGATTGACGATTGCAATAATGTGTCCACTATGATGACGCTGCTGCCCATCAATCTTGTAGAATGGTCAGTGACACTTCAATCCCTTAGTCGACTCTTACGACACCCGCCGGAGGAGTTGGGGTGGTGACAAATTTATTTGGCAATTGCCATGACAATAGAGGCGTATTCAGATATTTGATCAGCTTTTGCATACTAAGGCCTGTTTAATCATCTCCGAATTAAATATATTTCACAATGTCGTAACAGATGTGCTTACCATAGAAAAAAAAAACTGTGAAAGACTCTGGTTGTCACGGGATTCGAACCCGCTTCCTCTGGATTGCGCGTTCAACGTGCTTCTAATTACATCAGACAACCTTCCGAGAATCACAGCAAATTTAGTGAATGGTATTGTGAAACTAGTTAATCACTAGCGACAATGCCTTTATTGCTATAACGATAGTCGGGTTCAGATATTTCATCAGCTTTTGCACACTAAGGCCTGTTTAATCATCCCCGAATTAAATATATCTCTATATATGATAATGTTGGCTGATAGTATTTTCTTTTATACAATATTGAATTGGTTCGATTACCTTAATTTGGGTCGCAGCGCCGGGAGTCCGCTGGATGCGGGTAGCGCTGGATCTTTCTGAGGGAGAACGCCTAGTAGTGGACATCTTTCGGCTGATACGATGATGCTGATATTTCAGTTCAAAGGTAGACTTCTTTTTCTCTTAACAATTTCATGTGATAAAAGTGTTACACATATTCTTAAGGTACTGATGTGTTCTTTTTTAGATGCTTGTAGCAACATTCTCATCAATTACGACTTAATGTAATGAAAACGTTTCAGAAGGTTCGACTAGCACGTAATGTGTAACACGTAAAACAGTGTATCAGTAATCTCAAAGCACTTTCTTTTCCACAATCTGACACGGATGTTGTGTATTTAAACGAAGGAAATAAACCACAAAGGGAACTCAAAATGAACGTGGCACACAGATCCACGGAACGAGTCAGTTTATGTACTTTCACGTCTAAAACTATGTTAACATTTCATCACGTATGTCCATGGCACAAGAATCAAAATCGTTAACATATTTATGGAGCCAACCGTAGCTACAATTCCCTGTTGACTATACCGCAAATGCAAACCAAATATTTGAAAAGGCATTTGTCTTTGACGGACAATGTACAGTCAAGGAACGCAGCCAGATCAATTCAAAGTATGAACAGTATTCTAATTCTATGCCTATGTAATTTGTAATTGTCATCACGTATACTACCTACTTATTGCCGACCTTGTTAGTATGATTTAAAACGAGGTGATTGAGTTTCCAACATTTCGCCATTGATGACCTTCACAAATGTCCTCTTCACCTAATATTCGCATGCTTATTTACATGCATTACCCCTTTTTAAATCAAACCTACTAATTTTGACGACTATTTTGACCTTCCTATTTCAAAATCTTAATGTTTCGTCAATTTACGTACAATACTATCGCAGATTTAACCTCCGTTTAAAAGCCGACCCAACTACTTTTAGCTCCAACAAAACGGTCCCTACAAAGTCAGTACAACAGTCACTAAGCGTGTCCACATTTAGCTTTGTATGCCGCAAACAGCGCCGAGTTTTATCTGCAGTTTGTGGCGAAAACTCTGGACGTCAACAGGAAATGAGCCGCTTAAAATATGTCGTCCATTAAATACAAAAGCGACACAACTCAAAAACCGTGAAAAATGATTTTATTGCAAAAACGATATTATAAGCACTAATATTTTACGTGACACTAAGACACCTGTCGATTTGACGTTAGTAAGTATCCAAATTATGCAGGTGCCCTTTTTGCACTATCGCTCTATCGAGACTAATTTCAGTGCTAAACTGACATTTTGTCAGTTGCGACTCGACTGCCGACCAAAACGCACGACATTTTTGTGAAAAAGTGCCATGAAACGAAAAAATAAGTGATTACGTTAAAAAAAATGTAAGCAAAAGTGCCATGTTTGTAGATGTGGCCGTTTTGAATAAAATAAATACGTAAATATTATGTTTCTTTATATAAAAAGGAGTCGCAAAACGGAATGTGGCAGCTTTAATTTTAAAATATCCTCTTAAATTTGATTTTTCATTCATCAAAACTGCCGTATTCGGATTTACAACCTTTTTGAATTAAAAACATATTCGAATGCATCAATCACAGAAGCCATATTTATACATGATGCTGTTTTGAATAAAGTAAATATGTTTTGTTTAGATTTCTTTATAAACAAAGGAGCCGCAATACGGAATGTTGAATTTCAAAAAACATTGTTGCATTTACAACCGTTTTTAATTCAGTATAATATTAAAATCCATAAATGTACCAGATTGAATAATTGAGTATCTTTTGCATAAAATCTGAAAAAATACAATACATTTAAAAAAAAAGGTAATTGTAAAACGTGGTACTATGTATTGTGTTCGTTTTACTTAAAAGTATATTAGAGATTGTGTGGAAGATGACTGTGAATTTTGTGTACCTATAATTGCGACTACGAAGAAACAATAATGGCATAAACTTCGGATTATTAAGTATTTGTCATACTTTCCTATTATATTATTTGTATACAATACAAGTAAAACAAACAAAGATCTAACCCCGGTGTATGTTTTAACGAATCTAAAAACTTATATTAGTAGTATTTATTTTTTCACTTTTGGGAATGCCAAGATAGGGATGATGATTGTATTTAAAATAAATTATTAGACATTATGCACGGCATCATACACGAATAAATTATTACTAAAATATAGACTGCAGTCATTATTGTACAGAACTTTTATTTAATATAATTGTAGTATACAAACGTGACATCACTTTTGTGTATTTCATGTAAATCTTTCAAAAATCGAAAAAAGATGTTGACTTGACTTGACAGTCATCATGCCTATTACTTCACCACATAGGTAGTACCCAAGTACTAGCGCTAAACTGTCATGTCGTCTAGAAAAAAAAATTGTTACATTATTACTAATCATAAATAGATTTTTAGGAAAGAATTATTATCTCTGCAATTAAAATTGAAAGATATACTTTTGTATCAGCAAAAATTAAGTTCTTGCATCAATTCTAATGAAAAAACTAGTAAACCGTCAAAACATATCAATTTGGATCATTTAGTATGGGATCATAGTAATCACCACACAAATACAATACACACAGAAAAAACAAATAACTAAAGATGTACTTAACCGATTTTTATTATTTACGTGCTTTTAGGTGGGCTATTTCCAGTTTATAGTAAAAATAAGTGGTATCAAAGTATTAATTCCATTCTCAACAATATAACTTTGATCGCGTTGTATTTATTTTATATTTATTAACTAAAGGTACCACATTTTTTTATATAGCAGGTTGATTCTTGAATAAAACCGATAATTATATCTGAATTTTAAACTAGTACGTCCGTTAAATTCATCAAAATATGTAACCAAAGTTAAAATTAATCAAAGTAACCCCGGTTTACGGTACCTATAAACATGTTTTTACAATATGTAAGTAAAGAAACAGTAAGAAAAAGTTGTTGTCTGGTTCAGTTTTGTTAAAAAAACAGTATTTCTATGTTTAAGATATGATTTTATGTATGATTTAAATGAAATAACTCGTTATTTTTTTGTATTTATGGCCTTTGATGGGAAAAAAAAATTCAGAGTTAATGTTATTTTTTTATGCAAAACGGACGTATACGCTCATAAAAGCTTGCACAGGACATATTACTTTCTAATAACCAAACACATCAAAAGAGGGTTAAAATACCTACAAGTTGATATATAACACATATAATATTAATGCTGTAAAAAAATTATGTGAACAAAAAACGAATACAAAATCTTTAAACTGCTCCCCTGTAAAAAGTAATTTTTTGACTTGTGTCGCTTTTGTATTTAATGGACGATGTATACTCAACCAAACTGGAACCATGTCAAAATTAAAACTAGTTTGAAATGTCTTACAATCTTATTTATAACGTTATTTTGACATAGTTCCTGAGTGGAGTAGGATTCCAAAATTGATTGAGTGTATATTAACTAGATAGATAAAAACTTTATTCAAACCACAACTTACATTCTCAGTGATACTTAAACACAAAAAAGGACTACTTTATCTCGTTTGGCATTTGTGTCAAAGTCGCAAGTTATCAACGTGGGTTTTAAGATAAATTACAGGGCTTGGCTGCTATGATGTCAGTTTTGACCCCTGTCATTTTAACACGTTCATTGCGGTAGAAGGTCTTTCGACCCCTTACAAAGTATGGTCAATTACGAGTTAAGCTGATAGCCGGCAGCGAAGGTGTTAATACATTCGTCTTCTACTTAACCATTAAATGCATAGTTATGTATATATGCATCATATTGATTGACTCTCTTGGTAGCACGTCAGAATTCAAATTTAAATGACTCTTTGTCAAGGTCATGCATTTAAAGGTTGAGGCCTGGCTCTTGTCGGTGGAGGAAACGCCATTCCGTACGTTGCTCCGCTAATGTTATGAGCTCCTGGTACAACACTACGTTAATCTTCTCCTATACCTAGCCCAAAAATGCGCACCTTGGTCTTCCTCGGCCCCTCTTCCCTTCCACTTTTCCTTCAATTACAGTTTTAATATGCCAAGAAATTCGACAATTTATTCAAATGCCGGACTATTAAAAAGGGGATTTTTTATCGGCACATGTATTTCCTCATAGGTACCTATAAGCGACCCTTTAAACAAAGCGTAAAGAAGCATCTAGCGGGCCAGGAAGGCGGCCGCAACTGACAGGTTACTGCTGGTCTCTTGTTCGTTGCCGCCGCGATTTTGGCTCTACTTTTCACTTACGATCAGGTGGAGTGGAGCCACTTTGTTGTGATATTATAAAAAAAATTGTTATGGTCATGGCGTAAAAGGTGCCCCAACAAAATTCCTTTTTTGTTCTCAATCGTCTTTTCTACAAGTTTCTTCTTCCCTGTCATACCTATCCAATATTTTCTCATTCGTTTTTCTCTCAGTCCAACTTATACCCCTAATAAATGTGTCAAAAATTATATTGGATGTAAGTCTAATACGGGCGAAGCTCTTAACGGGTGTTAGTTTACGACATAATAAGTACATTCAAATAACTTTTACTTCAAATTGAGCACCAAAATTTTCCATCCAAAATAATTCGGCGCGAAATGTAGAGCAACATACGCGAATTAAACACTCGTTGACAGCTAATTTCAAAAGCAGACGACATATCAACAATAACAAATGCTCGTACCTACATTGCTGCTCCGATAATCTTAAAAAAATTGTGTGGGGTCATAATTAAGAGTAACTTTAAAAAAACCTTGTAATCCATGATTACACTAATGATCCCATGCCTGGTTTAATTGATCGCCCGTATTAGATTTACACACTGTATAGTTGAAGATAATGTATTGAACTGACAGCTGTCACGATTAACTTCATAGCGGCCGTGCGCTGTAGTAACAAAAGTTTTAGTGAAAAAAGTATTACACATTGAAAAAGATGACGACCTGGCTCTGGTCTGGTACAGTCTATAGTGAATCATCTACAAACTGTTTAATGTTTCCAATTGTAATCTTAGAGCGCAAGCACATTAATTTTTTACATTATGAAAATTTTAATCATCATAACGTGGAAATCGGCACATTCCTTCAGATTAACTTACAAAGCCGTTGCTGGGATTGAACTGAAAATACGTATTTATGCAAATGGAATGGCAATGCAACAATAAGCTTTTATTATCGAAAAGCCTGGATATTAACAGAGAATGCGTTACTTTACAATGCCCAGATAATTTAAATTATATCCGCCAGATAAAGAATATCGCTATCCTTTTCCCTATGCACATAAAAGAAAAGAACAGCTTACATTTATGTGAAAGATACATTTTATTAGGGTAAAGTGAAACAGATCGTTAATAAAATTAATGAATACTGAACGAGTTTACGATGGTACCGAAGGCCAATGCACTTGTGTTCCATCTGCAGTGCTGTTGTAGGACATGGGCGGCGGTAGTTGCTTACTTACAGGCGATCCGTCTGCTCGGTTATACAGGGTGATTGGAAGACCGATGCAAAGCTTTAAGGTGAAGTAAGTATTGTCTACTTAGAACTATTTAAGCCATGGTTGTCTTTGACGAAGTCTGGCTATTTTTTTTTATTAATTTTTTGGCGTTTTTGGCCAAAATACCCAAAGTTTAAAATGAACTGCTAATTTTTGACCAAGTTAAGCGACAAACGTACTATTATATGTATATATTATAATAAAACATGTCAAAAGATACAATAATGAATACTAGATCCTTAAATTAACACTGAACGTTAAAATACAAAAAATATAGCCCCGACACATAAAAGTAATAATAAAATGAATTATAAATCAGGTTAATAAGGTGATAAAAATAAGGTCACTAAAGACTTCCATATATTTGGTCAAAGTCTAGACTGGAAAGTATGTAAACAGCAACCTTTACAAGTATTTGTTTTGAAACAATTTAGTGATTCCTGTTAATTAGATAATACAGACAAACTCAGTGTTTAGACTGAGTTAATAATTTATATTTTATTTTATTAGTCAACAATTGTACAGGGACAAATAACGACTTCGCAAAGTACTGTTGTGTACAACAGTACTTTCGAATCCCATTCTAATCGCGGTTTGCTAATATCATCGCCGGGCGAGTATCGCCGTGTCTTTTTTATTTACATGGGAGTGCGCATCTTTTGTTCGTGTTTATAGCCGATAGTTCATAGCTTAATAGCTCGCGGTGAGACCAGTGCCTAACACTGTAATTTATTTGGCAAGGAGAATTTTATATTAAAATCCTAAATATTGCACATACTGTGGAGATAATTTAACCTCTCCGAAGGGTTGATGGATGGTCCGCATCTGACAAATGCACAAACCCTGTATCTGTCAACGGGTGATAGCCATTCCAACAAAGGGTAGGTTTAGCTTCTAATTTAAAAAAGTATTTTTCAGAATATAAGTATAAAATTCTGTCACTCCCGTTCTTAAAATCGAAAAGTTCTCGCCACGTTTCGCTGCGTTCTTATTTAAAATTTGAATGTGATTTTAACGGGGTATTTTTGTACCATGCATAAGGTAGAAGTACTAGTGCACAACATGTCAACACAGAATATTTATTTGAATCACGATATTTTGTTTGTTTAGGGATGTTTTCATTCTCTCTTTTTAATCATGCTGGAAAGACTTGTTTTGAGTAGGGCTCGCGGTCGTGTCCGGATTTCGTGTCAACGTTTCTCATACCCGTGTTCGTGTTACACGTACACGGGTTTCTGACCCGATTTACACGGGTAATTAAAGTCCGTGTAAATAATACCCGTCTGGACGGGTACACGGGTAGACGGGTATTATTTACACGGACTTTAATTACCCGTGTGGTACGTGGTAGGTTTAGCTTCTAATTTAAAAAAGTATTTTTCAGAATATAAGTATAAAATTCTGTCACTCCCGTTCTTAAAATCGAAAAGTTCTCGCCACGTTTCGCTGCGTTCATAATTAAAATTTGAATGTGATATAAAACGGGGTATTTTTGTACCATGCATAAGGTAGAAGTACTAGTGCACAACATGTCAACACAGAATATTTATTTGAATCACGATATTTTGTTTGTTTAGGGATGATTTCATTTTCTCTTTTTAATCATGCTGGAAACACTTGTTTTGAGTAGGGCTCGCGGTCGTGTCCGGATTTCGTGTCAACGTTTCTCATACCCGTGTTCGTGTTACACGTACACGGGTTTCTGGCCCGATTTACACGGGTAATTAAAGTCCGTGTAAATAATACCCTTCTGGACGGGTACACGGGTAGACGGGTATTATTTACACGGACTTTAATTACCCGCGGGTTCGGGGACGTCCTTGACGAGAAGCCGTGTCTGCATAGAAATTCTGCTTTTTAAGGGTAAAGTTATGTACCGAAGGATGGGTCGTGAGACTTAGAGCTATAGTACAAATGGATAGATAAGCGGAAGGCTAATTGTGTCAAATAGACCTTATTGCGTAACAGATAGAGTCAAAATTTATAAAAACAAAAAAAAGTTATATCGGCTGACCTTTCCTGAACACGTTTGTTTTGTATTGTCGAACGAAGCTGCAGGTTACATTCAATAATAGATCTTATTCGCATTTGCTCAAATTATTTCGAACCCGTTCGGTTCGGTCTTAAGTACCCGGGTACCCGGGTAGGACGCGGTTTCGTGTAAACGGTATCCGTGTATTGGACACGGACACGGGTACCCGGCGGGTTCGTGTAATTCGGGTTCTTAGTACCGTCGGGCTTAAGAACACGGGTATCCGGTTTGGCGGGTTACACGTGTACCGTGAGCCCTAGTTTTGAGTAACATTCTATCTTAATACCTGTCTGATCTTTGTTATTATTGTTTGTACATGTATTGAATGTTGTCTGTTTGGTGTGTCTAATAAATAAAATAAAATAAAATGGCAAAGTTTCTTAGTCAACTCTATTGTATGAGTAAGCGTCAGGTGCTTTTGCTGGCATTCCCAATAGATGGCACTTCAGTACAAGTTTCAATGCCACATTATTGGGACATTGGAAATATTAACACTAAGTCCTAATAAACGTCAGCCTGTCTTAAAATTATGCAAATAATTTAGATGTGAGCTAATTATTTCAAAGTTGGGATATGAAGCATAAGCCGTGTGGTGACGGCAGTAAGAATACATTTGTCACCACCCCAACTCCTCCTGCGGGTGTCGTAAGAGTCGACTAAGGGATTGAAGTGTCACTGACCATTTTTTAATAAAGATTGATGATGGGCAGCAGCGTCATCATAGCGGACACATTACTGCGATCGCCAATCCGCTTGCCCAGCGTGGCGATTATGGGCGTTTGCCTCCTAATGCGTCGGTGCGCATGGTTAATGGGAGGAGGCCTACGTCCAGCAGTGGACTATCATAGGCTGATGATGTGATGTGATGTGATGTGATATGAAGCATTAGAGGTACATTACATTAACCATCGTTTGAATGCCCTAACAGTTATTTTATCTTATCGATGGCAACTCAAGCTATAATGACGAATATTGGTACAGCGTCGGGTACTAGTACTTCCACCTCAGTCGCCAATAGGTATTTAAATAAATATCTTGGGACATCTTACACAAATCGACCTAGTCCCACGGTAAGTTCAATTAAGGCCAGGGTGGGTACCAGGCGACGATATATAATTATAATAGATAGATACATATAGATACTTAAATAGATACACAGCCATGACTAAGGAACAAATATTTGTGATAAATAAATACACAAATAATGCCCTCGCCGGGATTCGAACCCGAAACCTGCAGCTTCATAGGCAGGGTCACTGTCACTACTAACTAGGCTACGGAGGCTGTCAAAATGTAATATGCCACTATGCTCAAAAAATTGGAATATTATGCCTTCAAACGCCATAGAAACTTTTGTGAACCTATGCGGGCCTTTCCGATATGTATAATTTTGACGTTTTGGAGCGATCGGGATGGCTTGCTTTACTTATCGAGAAAAACCTAACGTTACAGGATGCTTATTGCTTAGCCAAGTTGCCAATCGCTGACGCTTAGTAGTAGCGTAACGTAATTTTCCCTCTCTGTCACTCTTTCATATTAGTGCGACAAAGACAGTTAGCTGCGTTTCGCTTACGATTAACGATTAAGCGCTAGCGATTGGCAACTTGTCTAAGCACCCAGATACTTCCAAAGGCACGGCTGCTGGTCATTGGTCCATTTTGTGGGCGAATTTTCCACACTGTGTCGACCGATGTGTGGTCGCCACTCCAGAACTCGCTTGCCCCGCCGACCATCGGTTCTTCAGGAAATGTCCAGTCAACTGCCACTCACGTTTATTATATTACATTCTGATTATCATTTTGAAAAAATTGTCAACCTAAATTTGAAGAAGTTGTTTTTTTGGAACTTAACCTCGTGCAAAGCTGATTTTTGTTTTTCATTTAAGTAAACAATCGAACATAATCTGAATAAATATGTAATACAGGTGTCTTTTATTTTTCGGCAAAGTAAATATAAAATTTGTTGGAAATATTATGTCTGAGAGATACTTGCTTATATCACTAGTCCACCTTTACTCGTATATATTGAGATAGGGTAAAGGAAAATGGTATACCATAGGTATTATACTTTTCCTTCTATGCGTTTGTATCATAATGAAAGTAATGAACTTATCTGATATGAGTTTTCTATGTAACCTTCACATTAATTATTTCTTAAGGTTTATCTGTTATAAAGAAAGGTTTGTGAATCATTTTAGGTATATGAATCATCCTACCGTACCTTTTTGATACTTTGGTAGGTATATAGGTACTTTTTGTCATTGGGTACTTATCCGTAAGCTTTTGATAAATCTGAAATCTTTTTAACATTCTTTGTTCATTGCTTAACTGAGGTAGTTCTAGCCTGGTAAGCTGGAGATCTTGGATTCTATCCCGAAATGGGCAGAATTATGAGGTTTTGTATACTTACCAAAACTATTTATTGACAGTTTTATTTTCAACTTATTTATTTTATCATTTCTTATCTAGTGACACGGAAATTCTCTTAGAATCCCTTGAAACATTACATAGTACATTAAATAATACATGATAAACACAAAATGAAAAATCATTACACCTACCAAAAAATATGACTGTACACATGTTTTTTTGGATGTTTGCATAGTAACAGCGATGGATTTGATAGTTGACACAAGTGTGCGACCAAATCAAGTGACTATAAAAGAAGGAAGAGGGCACGCCTCCACAGCACACGCTGCCGACGACTATGATGTGGAAGGCTCTTCTGATCTTGGCCTTCGTTGGCTCTGCAGTCTTTGGAGATGGTGAGATTTTATTAATTCTTTGTACCAAACTGAATTTTCGTGAATCGTAAAAAGTTACCGGGAATTTTGAAATCCGCTTTCGGGGATTTTTCTCTGTCATTCTAATGACGACTTATTACATTGCAAATGTAAATATTTTAGGGAGTAATATCAGTACTTGTGGTGGTAGACCTAGGAGCTGTAAACACTTGAATTTTAAACAGAAAAAAAAACTACAACAGAAAGCAGTAAAAAACATAGATTTCATCTAGTTAATCGATCACAGGAAACAGTAAAAGCAATGAATATTCAAGAATATCTGAACATGATTTAGATACGCCGTCAAATAGACGATAATCATTTTTGCAAAAATTTTGAAAGCATGCAATTAACTACTAAACACCAAAATAGCATATGTATGAAATGAACAAATGTAAACATATGCCAATCATGTCACTAAAAAACTAGTACACCTACCTACATGATGATTATGATAATGATGTTGATGATGTATACCTAGTTACGAGAGTTATGACACACAGTTTAAAATACGCTCTGAAAAAATCGAATGATCCTTGATTCTTTCCAATGATGTAAGTCTGATTTTTAATGATTTCTGTGTAGAATGTGGTGGTGATCCAAATGCCCATTCCGGCTGCGGAGTCAACTGCGGAAGAACTTGTGACACGTACAATTCCACGGATCCAATCGCCTGTCCTGCCATTTGTAACCTTAATGGTTGCGATTGCAACGAAGGCTACGTGCTTGACGGCAATCTTGGCAGATGCGTTTTACCGGAGGATTGCAGTAAGTTTCTAAATACCTACATTACTACTGCATTTATAAACTTATGGTTAAAGATGTTTATTTTCTCAAAATAAATGTTACATTTCACTTATATTAGAAAAAACCTTAAATTAACACAGATTAATAATTAGAACAGCATCAAAACTAAATACAAAATGGGAAAAATCATACTCGCAAGTAATTTTTTGGCTTAAAGAAATCCAAATATCTGTTATACGAGCAGTTTCAATAAGGATAAGAGACGCCATAAGGCATATCAGAGCCTTCGAATGCGAAGACGGAGCAGGAATCCTATACTAAACATCTTCGAATCCGTCCATATGCAACGTGTTTCACCATTCACTGAAAACCACAGACACCCCAACAAAATTTTATTATGTAATTGTAGTATAGATAATCTGTTCTCACATCAGTGTATTTTATGAAATAAATTGTTTGCATATCTTAAATTAACACAGTATAACTACAACTAGTGAGAAGTACTTAAATTACTATAGGTACTTATTTACATACTTCCTTTATTGTACACATGATGACGCAAACAAAGAACAAACAAGTTTAGCATAGTCTCTGAATCGGCACCATCTGTGATAATTATTGCCATAATTTCAATAACCAGTTAAAATACTATAATATAATGTCAACATAGTCATCATTCTCAGTCTCAGTTGATAGTCCGTTTGCTGAACATAGGCCTCTCCCGTAGGGAGGTTATTCCCGTAATCGTCATGCTTATCAGGCGGGTTGATGAACGTAGTCATACGAGTATGACTACACCGTATTTAAATACATAAAGGATGCTCCTGCCAAGCTTTCATTTCATTGTACTTTTCTTTGAAGTTTTGACCAAAGAACTAAAAAAATAGTCATTACAATCATGCCTAAAATGTACGTTTCATATACGTCTCCTAACTTAGTAAGCTGCTAAGTATTGTTAGTCCCTTTCGAGCCTATCAATGTATTGTGTCTATAAAACTGAAAGGGACAAACAATACTTAGCGGCTTGTTAAGTTACGTTTATGAATGGGTTAGTTTTTAAATACATTGCCTCTTCCAGCACCAAAAAGCGACGATCGGTGCCCTGGACAAAACGAGTTCTACAACACATGCATCAGTGGTTGCGGCAACCAGAGCTGCGATTCCATTGGCAAAGTCATCAACTGCCCAATAATGCCTGCAGTCTGCAGGGAGGGCTGCCGATGCAAAAACGGATTTTACAGGAATGCTCAAAACGTTTGCGTGCCTCAAAGCGAATGTAGTAAGTCTTAGTACACAAATCCACACGACACGACACCTATGGGCCTGGCGATGTAGTTACATCTAATCACACAAACCAACGTCACAGTAACGATACATTGTCCCTTTTTGTCCAAATTATGTACTTAAACTTTTCCTGTAATACACGAGATGTTGATAAATATGATTTTTATTTAATTACCCAAAGAAACGTGTCCTCAAATAAATTATCCTACGCAAATGCTAATTCATAATCAAAAGAATGTCAATAAATACAAATGGGTCAAACTTAAAATCATGTTACAAGTCTTTCCGGTGGACATTTTAAAAGTTAAGGACTGTAAGAGTTAATTTTCTTATTAAACCCTTATTGTCATTTAAAGGCACTCCTTTCCCATTGAATTGTGTGATAAAAATCACGACTACACTCCTACCAGTTACTTACTATTGGTCACAGGAAAGAGGGGCTCTACAGTTCAGCTGAACACGCACTTTTTCTTTCCTGTGGTCTATAGTTAACAGCCTGTGGACAGGTAGTAATGATTTTTATCATACAAAGCAATGGAAAAGGAGGACGTCTTAATGAAGATTAGGCTTTCATAAGAAAATCAAGCTTTATAGGCCTTAACTTTTAGATTGTCCACCGGAAAGACTCCGAACATGGGTTTGCGTTTGACCCAAATAAGGAATTAACTGAGCACTTTCTTAATAAACGTTGTCAGCAGACCTAGCCATAAGATAAGCGATAAGTAATAATTATATGTATTAAAAACAGATTTTATCGAAAAATCATTGTGACCAAATGGTCACATGGCGTTTTGGCTAGGCATTCAATGTGACATGTGACGTTCCGACTCAGAAGAAAAATTATGGTTTATTGGGATCATTTATATTTTTAAGATATCTTTCTCCACCGAAAAAGTATTTGTACTAAAAATTTTTAAATTATATTTTGATACATAAGTTCCATAAAAGTCATTGAAACGTGTCAGACTTACGGATTGAAAGTTGCCCTTCTTAACTGCTACCTTATCAAATCTTCAAAACAATAGGTTTTTTTTAACTTCACTAAAGTTTTAGGCGCAAAGGTGATGCATGATGGCAAGTACTGCAAAATAATATGACATTGTGTTTTATTACCACATTTTGACTTGCTTAAGTAAAATAAACAGTAGACTAAACGAATTATAAAGTCATTTGTTAGTAACTACATGAAGGTGGGTTTACACCAAATGAGCGCCGAGCGAATGCTCATTATATCCCCCACTCTACGACATCAATAAAAAAAATCGTAGAATGGGGATAGAATGAGCATTCGGTCGTCGCTCGTTTGGTGTAAACCCATCTTTAAACTCTTATAATTATGGGGTACGGCCACAAAAATTTAGCTGATGGCTAATACGTTGAGTGAGGTAGCATAGCAGCGCTACCAGTACTTCCGTCTCTAGTGGCATGTCTACTTTCCTTCTATTTGAAATATTTTTAGTTAGACTCAGAACACGACTCCATCAGCATTTTGCAAAAAACTTGTACATGTGTATCACGTCTTCGATATTGATACAAATTGGTGTTGGTAAACTTTTTGAGAATAGCTTTACGGACTTGTGTTAGTTTGAAATATTATCTCAGTTTTGATAGGTTCGTTTTTTTATTCCATAGGTACAGGATGTGGCGGTGATCCTAACGCCCAGCCAGGTTGTGGTGTAAACTGCGGCAAAACTTGCATCCCTGGCCCCTGCCCCAAAATATGCAAGGTTGGAGGTTGTGACTGCATTGATGGATACGTATACGATGACAATGTTAAGAAATGCGTTTTACCAGGGGAATGTACTCGTAAGTTTTTTATTTCAAACCATGTGATAGTTACAAAAAAAAAACAAAATGTACTTTTGCCGCTTTAAATAAGTACCATAAAACTGCTTGAAAATAACATTGCAAAATAGTTCATATTCGTAGCACCAGAGATCTGAGAAAATGAAACTCTGCTTGATGTCAAAAGTCTATCGCGAACTTGGAAATTCCGAAATTTCGAGAATAATAATAATAATGATTATTTATTCAAACAAAGAATATACAGTATGACAATATAAACTAAAGCACTGTACAATTTAAATAACACATTATTATATACATCTATTATGTCACTGTCACTTCAAAAAAGACGTTATTAGTGGGACATAATACGGATACTCAATATCTACTTGAAATTTACAATTGGTACTCTTACAGCAGTATGGAATTTTTTTCCAGCGGACGCAAAAGGTATATGAATATCATAATTATACGATACCCAAGAAAATATACCGAGTTTACCAACGCTGGAGTCGGGATTTCTTTGAAAATGTCAATCTTTTTCTGCCACCGGCCAATGTTGAGGTCCCCTGATTATGCAATGCCAGCAGGTTGTCTATACTTTGATGTAAAATTTTCACAGCAAACTGCAAAGCCAAGCCCAACGAGGTATTCGACGTATGTCCCGCCCCATGCCCGCCTCGGCGCTGTGACGTCGACGATCGCGTCATCCGATGCGCCGCGCCGCCAAAGCCTGGAGACGCGGCGTGCAAGCCTGACTGCCGATGCATCGATGGATACGCTAGACTAGCGAATGGCACGTGTGTGCTGAGAGAGCAGTGCGAGAAACGTTAGTGGATAATATAAAATTGTTTTCTTTGTTCAAAGGCAAAAACACTTCTCTTATTTTTATTACCCCATGAGGTTGCTGTCCTTGATCTTGACGACTCCTTGAACCAAGTTTCCTCTGGCCAGCTTTACTGGGAAGAAGCACGTTAAGATCCTCTCGTCTCGCCCCCTCCAATTGGGCCTGCGTTGCTCACTTGGTTGCTATAGCCCACCTATCTTGTTGCATACATACAGCAAGTGACCATCGCACGACACAGTACTACTTAAGCTTGGCAGCATTTTTGCCGACATTTACTGCGAGGTTTGGAGCGCAGCGTGGTGTTTTGTACGTAGTTTATCCTCTTTAAAAACTAAGCTGGCAAACCTTCAATTTTGACATCTGGCTTTGACTGAGTTATTTGAGTAGTTTTCCCGCATCACATGTTAGTAATGAATATAGAAGGATTGTAGCATTAAGGCCAAAAAGTGCTCGAGTGGAGACCACGGTTTGAAGAAGAAGATTTTATTGCAGAAATTCAATGGAACTTGCAAATTACAAAATAACAAATTTGACCCAAATCACTCCTTGTGGTCAAAGTTAAATATTAATTAAATATCAAATGTTATGTCCTTTCTATGACAACTAACTTATTATTTCAGCCCTTGATTGCGATTATAAAACCAATGAAATATACGACTCGTGTCCTGGCACTTGTCCCGGTCAGAGTTGTGATGTAGACCCGGCGCTCGTCTTGTGTGCACCTAATCCGGTGTACGGAGATCCTCGGTGTAAACCGGCTTGTCGGTGTTTTGACGGATATGTTCGAAATGCTGCCAATAAATGTATTCCTAGAGAACAATGCCGTAAGTGCTTAATTGATGGTACCTCTCTACCATATTCATTTCTGTTGACCTTATATAGAGGAAAAACACGAATTATTGGATGCCAAGATTTCTAGAGGGACAATTTATCTTGATTTCCTGGCTCAATGCTGGAGCCTCTGAGAAAAGCCTCTTTCGAATGTTTTGAAGATATCCTTGAGATTAATCCCATTTGATTTCTTCTACCATCAAAGAGCGAGAAATCACAGACTAGGCAAACATCGTCTCTTTTTTGACAAAATTGGATTTATTGGACGATTGGATTATAAAATTTATAAGTCATCATGATATGTAATTTTTCTAGAAACTTCCTGCTTCATGCAGTTGTATAATCATAGAAAAAGCTATTATCCTCAATATTTCTGGACGGATACAACTCTCAACTTATATTCAATACTTTGAGATTTATTATTATTATTAATTTAAACACTTTCCAGCACCAAAAGGCGATGATCAGTGTCCAGGGCAGAACGAGTTCTACGATACTTGTATAAGTGGTTGTGGAAACCAGAGCTGCGACTCCATCGGAAAGATCATTAACTGTCCTATCATGCCAGCTGTGTGTAGACAGGGATGCCGATGTAAATCCGGCTTTTACAGAAACACTAGCAATGTGTGTGTGCCAGAAAGCGAATGTCGTAAGTAATCACGAATTTTTAAGACCCAAAAACCCAACTGCCATCAGACTACCCGAATGGCGGGACGTTGTTGTTGTTGTTGTTGTAATTCCTAAGACACCCCGGAGGTGCATAGGGCCTCCACAAGATCCTTCCATGCTTTCCTGTCTTGAGCAACCTTCTTGGCTTCGCTCCAGATCAGACCCACGGCTCGCAATTCGCTCTCCACGCTTCTGATGGCGGGACGTAATGCAAAATAAAGGCAAAATGGCGACAATTTTAGAATCGTACATGTAAATGCTTTCCTTGGACAAAGTGATAACTAGAATATAAATTAATAAAATAAACTGTATTGAGGATGCTTAAAGTACGTACAATACTTTATTAATATTTCAAAGCATCACTTAAAATATATATGCCTCACAGCAGATTGCAGAATCGGCTTCCATTGAAAACCTGACAATATTTGAATAATAAGAATATACGAGTATCGTACGAGTATGTATTCAACAATATTCAAAAATATATTCGAAACATAACAGGATAACTTTTCCATGGCAAGAATTTTTGCCATCGTTGAATTACCAGCAACAATAGTAAAATATTAATTTAATTCAACGAAGGCCGCAAAACAACTCAAAGAAAATGTAACGAAAAAAGTGATCCTGTTATTTCCGGATAAATCTCGAAGGATAGATTGTCGATCACCAAATAAAAGTATATATTTTTATAGCTACACCGTCATGCCCCAATGGTGAGATCTGGTCACGCTGCCCAACTATACCATGCGAAGGAGACTATTGCCCAAAAGACAGGAATTCTCTACAGTCCTGCCCCGTGGGTTTCGTGTGTAGTCCACCTAGATGTACGTGTGGTCTTTTGGAAAAGAAGGACCGTTTAACAGGAAAATGCATCAACGCTAATACTTGCCGTAAGTATCGTTATCTGCTTCTGCAATGCTTTCTGTATATCAAAAATCAGCATTAATTATGAATTGAGCCTTAGTCAGTGCAACCAATAACATTCAAGATAAGATGTCAGGAAGATGAAAAGAACAGATAAGATGTCAGGAAACATTAACATCATCTGAATATTTTTTCCAGCGCCATTCAAATGCGAAGGTCCTAACGAATCATACAATTCTTGCCCACCAAGTTGCCCAGGAGAGAAATGCAGCGATTACGTCAATGGCATTAAGTGCCCACCATTTATCATAGGAATCGTTGTACCTTGCAGGCCAGCATGCAGGTGTAATAATGGATATTATAGAAACTCTAATGGAACTTGTGTGAAGGCAGATCAATGTGGTATGTTTAAATGTATTTCCACCTAATATTAGTGTTGTGCATTTGTTCAACTTACTTGTGATTATTTGAAGTTCTCATTTTGTCAGACAAATCACACTACCAGTCGCCGCAAATACAACGCCCCCAATCTTCGTCGCCCAAATCTTTCACACAGTACATTGTGTCCCGCAGCTCTTTGACTTCTCGGTTTCATCACAAAAACATCCGCCTTGCACAAATCCCAGCCTATACAAATACCACATTTTGTCCCACATCATTCGTCTTCATAAGCCTAATCACAAAAACATTCAATCACATTCAATTTAAAAAGGTAATCAATACAGGCAGAAAAAAATGGTGAATGCATCGGAAAGTTTGAGGAGAATGACACTTGCTTAAATTAAAGCTTGTGATGTTTAGAATACATACCGCTCTAGTTCTCTACCTGCATCATTTGAACTTCAAGTTGAAACTCATATGTGTTCATTTCAGGTTTTTTTCTGACACTGTTTGCAATTTATTACTATACCCTGTATGTAATCCAGCTAAGCTCCAATTTATATCCCACAGTTACATAACACTTAAATTCTCAGGCCCCATCAACACGACAACAAATATTCCAGTAACCATAGAAACAACTACTACAGCGAAGCCAGCTATTAGTTCTGGCGATGGCATTGCTAGTCTGAAAACTGGCATCACTAACTTCAATGGGAAATTCCTTTATGTAAGATTTTGGCAGTATATAAATGTTACTTCTAAATATCAAAGTTTCTGATAAGATAAGTGACGGTAAACTCAACACTTCGTTACAGGACAGAATTAAATTGGAAGAGGGAAAGAATATCATTGCGTCACCGTATTCGGTAATCACTCCATTAGTTCAACTAGCGTTGTACGCTTCTGGAGATTGTCTTACTCAATTAACATCGATACTGAATCTTTCTTCAAAAGAACAAGTAAGTATCTAAACTATCTATGTACTTGTATGATTTATGAAGCATTTATATGGCCGCAGTAGACTCAGAAGTATATACTAAAATATCTACCAAGTATTTTACTTTTGTTTCATCCACGTAGACCGATAAAAAATAAAATCAAAACAGTATTTAATTTAGCTCTGTAATTTGGAATAAAAAAAAAAATATTTCGATTTTTACAGATCCGTTCTGCATTCCCAGCTGTGGTCGCCTCCCTTGCAGGCCAAACCAGCGTTAACTTTTCCACAGCCGCTAAAGTATATTCTGACGAAAAATACCCATTAAGTGAAAATTTCTTGGAAGATTCTGTCAACGTGGTTCATGCTGAGGCACAAGAACTGGATTTTAGTAAAAACACTGAAGCAGCAAATATTATTAACGCTTGGGTATTTACAATTTAAAAATTAGTAAACCTTTGTAAAATGTTTAAAACACCATAAAACAAAAACTGCTCTTTAATGCTCTTCTAAACACTTAAAATAAGCAACAAAAATTGTAAATATTAATGTGCTTTTCTAAATTAATAAAATATTGTCGGGGTACCTATTCAAATTAATCTTGATAAATATGAATTAAAATTATTTTGCACATTTGCAATTTTAAAATTCATGTACGAAAAATGTGTTTCAGGTTGAAAGCCAAACTAATAATCGGATCCATGACTTGATTCAAGCTTCTGATTTATCATCAATAACGCGACTTGTGTTGGTCAACGCAATTTACTTCAAGGTAAATATAAATAAGTTAATTTAACTATGGATATTACAATTGCCAATAACAGAGTTTTTATTTTCCGATTTTGTTCTCAGGGCGAGTGGCATTATGCTTTCAACAAGAATAACACCATAAAGAACACAGACTTCTTCCTAAATGATGGGTCAACTAAAAAGACCGATCTCATGTACCAAGAGAGACAATTTAACTATGGAGAGGTCTCTGAACTTAACTGCACGGTAATTTGCACATACTGATTAATATGTTTGGCATTTTTAACGCGGGTTTAGTTTTGTCAAGAGTTTATTAACAAGAAAATGGAGTTGTTTCAAACAACAGAAACACAGAGTGTATGGTTATGTAAAAATAGACTGCATGTTTTTCTATCTTGTGTTTGCACAAGTTAATCTGAAAATGTTTGTGTAATCTTTTACACTAGGATAAGGGTGAGGAGTGGCAGTGATGCATACTATAGATTTTGCAATGTCTCTGAATTATTGAAATAAAGTATAGACATACTTGACAGAATATTAATTAATAACAAATTATGGGTGCAACTCTAAATATTTGTTTCAGGTTTTGCAAATGTTTTACAAAGGTGATAACTTTAGTATGGTAGTGGTCCTACCAAATGAAAAAGATGGCATAATATCAGTGGCCGAGAAGCTTCAGCTCCAACCAAACTTTGACAAAGTAATAGGAAGCCTGAAAAGCCAAAAAGTGAAGGTCTACCTGCCACCGTTCAAAATTGAAACAACAACAGATCTCTCTGTCATACTTAGGCAGGTAATGTAAAAAAATCCCTTACTTTTAATAAACCGTTCATTTTATTTGAATTGAATCGAAACCCATACATAATTCTACCTTTACCGTTCGTATTGTAAGTATGACTGTCTTAGAATCTGCAGTGGTTTCTATTTCTAATAAATACTTTACTAAAGGAAGAAAAATATCTTGTCCAATACCCATTGGTCGTCCTATTTCCTGATTTTATTTACACGATCAATGTTTTAAGGTAAGTTTTTTTTTCATATTCCGAATTAAGCTGTGCAACATTGAAACCCAAAGTCTTTCGACCTGTTTTATAATCTCCGGATAAATATACCGGTCAGATAAAATTATCACTATCCTTTTCCCCAGGCATATAAAAAAAAGCTAACATATATCTGACAGATATAATATTTTATTCGAGGGTGGTGTCTTAAAATAATAAACGTCTAAACAATGTCTTAAAATATAATCTCCATTGGGGCCGACACGGGCGGCGAGTGCAGTCGGTACGGGGTCACATGGGCAGGAGACAGTGACTCAGTTTTCAGCGAAAGATGTTAAAAATTGTCTGGATGCTATGGCGCGAGGGAAGTCTCCTGGTCACGATGGGCTAAGTGTGGAACATCTTCGTCATGCCGGCCCTCATCTAATTCGAGTATTGGCGATGTTTTATACATTTTGTATACAACACACTTACCTGCCGGCCGACATGATGAAGACCGTAGTGGTTCCAATTGTGAAAAACAAAAGTGAGGACATTAGTAATAGATGTAACTATAGGCCTATTTCGCTCGCCACGATAGTCGCTAAAGTCCTTGACAGTCTGCTGAACTCCCAATTAGATAAATATATATCAGTGCATGATAATCAGTTTGGATTTAAGCCAGGTTTATCAACTGAGAGTGCGATTTTGGCATTGAAGCAGACTGTCAGGTACTACACTGAAAGACGAACAGCTGTATACTCCTGTTTCCTGGACCTTTCCAAGGCATTTGACCTGGTTAACTACGACATCTTGTGGCGAAAGTTTAACGAGTGTAAAATGCCATCTGATATCAGTGGCATTTTCCAGTTCTGGTATAATAACCAGGTCAATGTCGTGAGATGGTCTGACTCATATTCGCTGCCGTATGGACTTGAGTGCGGCGTCAGGCAGGGCGGTTTGACCTCACCAAAACTGTTTAATCTGTACATTAATGCGCTCGTAGAGGAGCTCAGCAACACCAGAGTCGGTTGTCACGTGGACGGAGTCTGCGTTAATAATTTGAGCTACGCAGACGACATGGTGTTGCTGAGTGCTTCTGCCTGTGGACTGGCCAAGCTCATTTCCATATGTGAGCAGTACGCGGCGAGTCATGGGTTAATCTATAATGTTAACAAAAGCGAATGTGTCATTTTCAAGGTCAAGGGCAAGTGCACGCCTGAATTTCCATTTGTCAAATTGAACGGCCAACCATTACGCAGAGTTGAGCAATTTAAGTATTTAGGGCATTGGGTGACTGCGGACCTTAAAGATGACACAGACATTGAGCGGGAGCGCAGAGCGCTGTCCGTGAGGGCGAATATGATTGCCCGAAGGTTTGCTAAATGTACTACAGAGGTTAAACTGAGTCTCTTCAGGGCTTACTGTACTACATTCTACACGAGCAGCCTGTGGGCTGATTATACGTATAAGCGGTACAGCGCTCTGCGCGTGCAATATAATAACGCGTTCAGAGTGCTGATGGGGCTGCCCAAGTTCTGTAGTGCATCAGGGATGTTCGCAGAGGCGCGGGTAGACTGCTTCTACACCACGATGCGCAAGCGCGCCGCCTCCCTGGTGCGCAGAGTGCGGGCTAGCTCCAACAGCATTCTGAGCATGATAGCGGACAGGTTTGACAACTTGTACATAAATAACTGCTGCATGATGCATGTACGCAAAAATAAATAATGAGATTTAAATTTTAATTTTGAAATTTTGTATTTTAATTTAATTTTTAATCAAATGTTATTATCTACCTTTTTAAACATTTTAATTTTAATTTTGTAATTTGAATTTTAAATCTTATATTTATACAAATATTATTTATTGTAATTTTAATTTTGTAATTTAAATTTTATATTTATACAAATATTATTGACTTATTTATAAATTTTTAATTGTAATTTTAATTTTGAAATTTATTCAAATTTTATTAACATTTTTGTAAATTTTCAACTGTAATTTAAATTTTAAAATAATGGATTTTAATTTGATTTTTAGTAAAATTTTATGTTTTTGTAATTTTATGATTGACATGGTTATAAATTTTAATTAAATTGTTGTAATTTATATTAGAACATCTCCCTAAATTGTCAATTTTGCCTACTAACACTACCAATTAAGTTAATGTTACTAACACAATGATCCCAGTTGGTCGTAAATAAATAATTTATTATTATTTGTATCTCTCTTTGATCACGGGCCTATAAATCCCGGTCTTTTGATAGGCTTGCGCGGGGATACAGATCCAACACGTAGAGGCCCTTTGGAGAAATTTTCTGTGTTTTACACCTGCTGCAACCCATTCACGGGCACAAAAATAGATATCCGTGAACCGGTCCCAGCAGGCATATAGAGGCTATTGGAGATTATATGGAAAAGACTAGTGGGTTATGGTGATGAAGGTTGGATGGATAAGAGATGGAACTATAGAAAAGAGGTCCGGACACCTGCCATAACAATGATTTCTCTTTGCTATCGAGGCAGGCGGTGACTCGCCGCCGACTAGATGGGCCCCCGTAAATGCCGTCACAAGAGACAGCCAGGGGCAACACCGGTGTAGGCGGCTCAGGAGTGTAGAGAGGTGTACACCGCTTTCTGCGCAGTGGCTTGACGGCCGCTGCACCAACTCGCGACTTACGCAAATTTACACTTCCACCCCTGGAGCATATAGCTCTGACGACTCCTCTCTGGACGGCCAGTTAAGGCGAGCCAGAGCTGAGAGTCCTACGGGTCCCCTTGGGGTTCCACTCCGACCGACGAAGACACGCCGGAGGCGCGGACCCTGACCGACTCTCGGGAGCACTCGGGTCCGTGGGGTCGTTACTCCCCAACAGCTCGCCACAAGCTGCCCTGCGGCCTTATATTTCCTTTATTGATCTTTTCTCTTAGGCTAGGTGTTTTATAAACATGTCTATAAAAGTAAAATACAATACAACATACAAAAACAATACAAAATATAAACACTTTATAAAAAACCTAACCTAGGGTGCCGCCGGCAACGGAGCGGGCCCAAGCTGCCGGTGGTTAAGGTCGCAGAGAGAGGAACCGACGGACTATCCGCGCCGTGTCCAGGACTACCGCCTTCTGCATCTGACCCTTGATCCAGCCATCTAGCGAGAGACTCTTAAGATGTTGGTCGAGACTCTTCGCTATTAAACCGTTCGCTGTAACGACTATCGGGACTATGATCGTCGAGTCAACATCCCACATGGCGGTTATCTCGTGGGCCAAGTCTAGGTACTTACTGGACTTGTCCTTCTCGGCCTTCACGAGATTCTCATCATGGGGGATGGTGACGTCGACGAGCACAGCCCGGTGCTGCGATCGATCTACCAGCACGATATCAGGCTTATTGGCTACAATAGTCCTGTCCGTGATGATAGGTCGATCCCAATAGAGCGTGGCACGACCATTTTCGAGAACTGGTGCAGTTGTGTACTTATAGTATGGCATTATTATTATTATTATTATTATTAAAATAATAAACGTACATATTTTGTAAAATACCTTTACTAAATCAATTCTTTATTTTTATTCAGATGGGTGTCACGAAGATATTTGACCCAAAGAACTCAGGATTGTCAGGAATGTTGAAGACCCCAGAGGATACTCACGTTTCGAAAGCTGTACAGAAGGCATTCATCGAAGTCAACGAGGAAGGATCCGAAGCGGCTGCTGCTAATGGTAACGGACAAGTCAATTTCATAACAACTTTTACTCTAGTCCTTCAATAGTAAATTCAATGTTTGACAGAGATATTAATATTTATTAAGTTAAAAAATTGTTATTCACTACAAGACAAAAACAGTGTGTGATATTTTAATATCACATACTTATCCCGATTTCGCACGTCGTCATTTTTTAAAAGATTATTGCCTGAGAATCTATTGGTCTGATATTAAACAGAGACTCATAACTGTTTTCTTTTCAGCAGCTGTTGTAGTTGGAGTAACATCAGTCTTCCGTCCAAAGCCTCCCAAGGAAATAATCTTCAGATGCGACCGCAGCTTTTTGTACTACATTGTCTGCAATGACAACGTCCTCTTCGCTGGAGCGGTCGTGGATCCCGATTCGAACTGATTTGTAAGTTTGAGTAGCTGATCTTTTTAGTAATTGATCTTTTTTGCTATTTTGAACGAACTTTCATAGTATTTTTTGTTTCAGATCTTCTCGAGCAATGATCTTCGTTACATTCTTACCTGTTAAATTTGGAAAAAAATAAACTGAACTGCTATAATGTTGTTTGCATTATTTTATCGCATAAACTCTTATAACCAGCTGGTGGCTAGTTCTTGAGGATGCCTCGTAGAGAGGCAAATCACGCGTCGAGTACAGTATTATTGTTGGTGGTTTGTTATAGTTTATAGTTATTTAGAGAGTTTGAAAAAAAATTATTGCACGCAAAAATACTCAAGTCGTTATAGCAGGTTGCACTAATTAATTTTCACGTATTTTATCGCGGAATAGCAAAGTAATATTGTTTATCCTTTAATATAGACACCCGCAAACTGAAGCTTGATCTAACTAATTGATGTTTTTTTGTGGTTGATGGTAGTATTTAGTAGGAATTTGTAAGCTTTAAACAAATTCTGTTTACTCTCGAAAGTTTTAGTCCTCTTTGGCTCTTCAACGTTAGATTCTTTAAATGGCTAACAAGCATACAAGTCTGGAACACTAGAGTTGATAATGCGCGCTGCACACCCTTTAATTACCTTTATTTACCCGCGATTAGAGGAACACCATTCAGTAGACCCTTGAAATACTTCAAAGGTCAAATTGTGAATGGAAATATTTTTCTCTATTGAACATCTTTTAAGGACGCAGCTTAGTCATCTGTCTATATAGTGACATAGGGGTCTGGGGAGCTGCCCAACCAGCCATCTCCTCTCTTACAATAGTACATTACGATACAAGTGCGAAAAAAATGAAGTTTGAAACGATTGTAGATAAATTAAACCACGACCGAAGGGAGTGCTGTGCCATAAATCGACACGAGCTATGAATTTCGTTTTCGCACGTGTATTCTCAGTATAATATATAACCCTACGCAGATTACGACCTGACGTAAAATTAACCACTTCTGGGCATTTTTCCGAGTGTTTCAACCGCCGTGACTTCGATGGCAACATTATTACCCGATTTTAATGAAATGAAATAAATGTTTATTCAGAAACAAATCTTAGAACTAGATCACAACTTCCGCCAAACCAGAGTATGGTTTGTTGGCATTTCCGTGAGTAACTCATACATTTTTTGATTATCTAGATAGTTGTCAACTACGTCAACCAATATATCCAAAAGTTCTTGTATCTCTCACGGGATTCGTGTGATAAGGCTGCCACCGAAGTCAACGCTTGGAGAAATGCCCTTCTAGCGCTAGCACGTAAAAAAAGCACCATCTTTACTTCTGTACTAAAAAGGACTTTCGTGATATTTTTTGGTCAGTAAAATGAATAAAACACTATTCAATAAATCCCGATAAAGACTTTACAATGTCGGTAAATGTTATAAATTTACGAGATCTCAAACATCTTTCTAACTTTGAACATTTTCTAAATTTCAGTCTTGCCTTAAACTATTTTCCTCTAAACTTATCCCTAGCCGCCTCGTGATATATTGAACCCGGGCACAGACTAACGAATTTCAAAGTTTAGGGTTCTAAATGTGCTTGTAGCATAGTTTAATTAGAACCCTTTCATATTAAGTATTTACGAAATAATATTCAGGTTCCATTTTCTAGCCAGTAATATAAGGCATATTGTATTTTCGAGCTCAAAACTATACCGATCGAATCTGCAGACACTAGCCGACACGTAAAAGTAGCAAATACCTTAGGGCGGCCGCATCAGTCAGTGGCAAGACAGCGTTGAAGATGGCGATGTATTTTGGTGGGAGTAGTAGCACACGTAAGTTCATAATTTCGTATATTTGTGGTGACAACCCTTCTTTTCATTGAGTAATACTTACTCTTAAAGAGTTAATCGTTTTTATTTAGTACAAATTACAATAAAATTAAGTGATTTCGTGTAAACAATATGCCCATAAATAATTATTATTATTATTTATTTTTATTATTATGTAGCCTGTAAGGTGTCCCACTGCTGGGCAAAGGCCTCCCCTATGGATTTCCACTCATCCCGGTCGTGAGCAATTTGTGGCCAGTCGTTAAGAAATGCGTCCAGGTCGTCCCGCCACCTACGCCTAGGCCTGCCACGCCTACGTCGCCCTTGCGGCCTCCACTCCGTGGCTAGAATGGCCCACCTTTGTGGATGCATGCGGCAGACGTGGCCGGCCCAGTCCCACTTTAGCCTGGCAGTTTTGGCTCCCACATCAACGATCCCGGTTTTTGAGCGCAGCGTAGAGTTCCGGACTCGGTCGATAAGTTTTACTCCTAGCATGCTGCGCTCTATGGCTCGTTGGCAAACCTTCAGTTTGGTCTTCTGCAGTTCTGTTAATGAATTGTAGGTTCGGACGTAGCTCGTAAATCGTTCATCATAAATATTTGCACGGTTATGCATAATCGGTCTTTGCGCATAAAATGAAACCAAGAATGATAGTCATATGTTTTGAATAATTGGTTACATATTTCGTCTAATTCGTTAGGTACATATTTCATCGTATTTAAATTAGCGTATCCAAGGAACTAGGGTTAATAATATTTTGTACTTTACCACAAAAAGAACGTTCACATAGAGAATCATAGTGGCGTATCCATTCTCATTAAAATATAAAAATTACCTATTCTTCAGATTCCACTTCAAAATATGTACTAGTATAAAGGTTCCCTAAAAAAAAAAAAAAGCAAAAGCCATGAAAGGACGTTTTTGGGGGCTGGAAATTGCTGTTGCATATTTAAGAGGCGAGATACCATCGAAAAGAGGACCGCTTTCTTAACAAGGACTAAAACACATTTATTAGTAGCATATAATTAAAACTTCAGAATATAAAAAATCACTAACTAAAGATTCTCTGCGATCGGTTAAACTTTCATAAAATTCGTTGAATTACTAACCTGGAAGTTATCATTTAAATTTGACGTATCATCCTATTGCCAGTGATGACTTAGTTGAAACGTGATCGCTTACAATGAGCCTCATAAGAAGGCTCAAAGTCACCCAAAAAGCAGCAATGGAGAGGGCTATGCTAGAAGTCACTCTGCGAGATCGGATTAGAAATGACCACCTACAGCAGAACCAAAGTAACCGATGTAGCTCTCCGAACCGCTAAACTGAATTGGCAGTGGGCGGGGCACATTGCTCGTAGAACCGATGGCTGTTGGGGCGGGAAGGTACTCAAGTGGCGACCACATACTGAAAGGAACAGCGTGGGTAAGCCCCCCAGGGTGGACTGATGACCTGGTGAAGGTCGCAGGAGTCCGTTGAATGCAGGTGGCGTAGTACCGGTCTCTGTGGCAATGTTTTGGGCAGGCCTATGTTCAGCAGTGGACGTTTTTCAGCTGATATGATGACGATGATATCCTATGTATGCAAGAAATGTGCGAGCACATTTTTGAATACAAATTAGCACCACCTACCTCTTCATTTACTGCGGTTTACGTAATTATTTTTTGAAAATATACCAAGTTAGAACGTAACGCGAACACAATTTTTTTTTTATGCTATAGGTGGCAAACGAACAGACGAATCGCCTGATGGAAAGCGATTAATGTCGCCCATGGACACCATTTGTCCAATGAGAGGACTTGATAGCTATTTACAGTTTTATTCACGTATTTGGACCTATTGTTCTAAATCTTAAGTAATGCTAGAAACTAATTCGCAGTCTAGACAATATCACTTCTGAAATAGATAGAACGATAGCACAGAATGTTTTAATTAAAATTCCATTCCACAGTCTAATTGAGGACATGCACGATAGAAAATCGACTCGATTTCAGCATTATTGAATCGGTCGAGAACGTGGTGCAATTCGACTTCTGGAATGTCGATTAACGAAATGATATCGACTCGTCAAAGTCACATGATTTAGACCACAGAATTAGATTTGGATAGAAGAAACAAGTTCATTCATTTTTATGGCGGCCGAACGTGTCAGATTTTGTCCTGAAGTTGTTAGTTGCCTATGATTAAATATGTCTCAGGCCCTTGAGTGGATTTCACTGAGTTCATTTTGACACGCTAAGTAGATACCTACGTTTGCTTGATCTATGGTATATATGACATCTGTGATTTAGACGGTTGGCTTTTTGCAACTCAGGATTTTTGTGCCTTATCATTTAGTAAAACCCACTTAACTATAGTTCATGTGTTTGGTCCAAACCTTAATCTAATAATTAATTTCACAGGCTATGGCCCTATAGACGCGATCGTGTTTTATTTGTTTTGATTATGGCCTTAACTACCGTCCATTCATCGTTAGTTGTCTTATCTAGTAAACAACTTTTTAACCTAAAAATACTCGTTTTCTGTTGTAAACGGCTATTTCCTTGATTAAAAATTAAGCAATTTACTAATCATTACGGACGGACTGCACAAATACGGACTCAGGTATTTTGGTATAGGCGAATATGGCAGTTTACAACAGAAAACGTGTACTTTTAGGTTAGAAAGTTGTTAACTAGATAAGACAACTAAAGGATGAATGGACTTTATGTACAAAATTTTTGCATTCATACTTTTTATGAATTGTGTATTCGGCGTAGTAAATAATTAAAAAAAAATAGGGCTTATTCAAACGTGAAGAAGAACCAGGTGAGTTATGCTGCCCAGGTACTTCGATTTTATAATTTCTGTCAGAATAATTGACTACTGTGTGTGAGATAATGTTATATGAATAATTATATTATTAATGTATTATGGTATGTATTGCCATGACGCACGACGTCAATTCGCAGTGAATGTGCAAATTACCGTACCTACCGAACAGATGTGACATGAAAATATAGTCGATTACATGCCAAGGCCGTTTAAGTGCGAAATGTCTCGGGTGACGTGTAATTGTCGACAAACATGTGATCCCAGGCTTTCCCATTTAACGGCCGAGGTGTGTATATTATGTTTCTGCTCAACGGAGCCAGCAGGCTTCAACTTAGTTAAGCGCTGCGGTGGCAAAGTGCTGTTTCCCGGCCAGAGGGCAGAAAAAAAAAATTACCTGGCTTCCTGAAACATTTTCCGCTGCCTCACAACTTAAAGAATAACCCCCTTATTCATAAACGTCCCGTAACTTAGCAAGCCGCTAAGAATTGTTTGTCCCTTTTCGGCTCATCAATATGTCCTTAAAATAGACAGGGACAAACAATGCTTAGCGGCTTGTTAGGTTAGGAGACTTTATGAAAAGTGTTTGTTTTTAAAATTATCCAGTTTCCTCGTACTGCAAACAGGGTTTCGTAGTCTCCTGTTTAATTCTCCAAAAGTAGACCGATATATGACATTCATTGACAATATAGAAAAATGTAGCTCCCTTGTCCTCATCATCATATCAGCCGAAAGACGTCCACTGCTGAACATAGGCCTCCCTTAATGATTGCCACAATGACCGCTCCTGTGCCACTCGCATCCAGCGGACTCCTGCAAACTTCACCAGGTCATCAGTCCACCTTGGGCCTACCCACGTTGCGTTTTCTGATACGTAGCCGCCACTCGAGAACCTTCCCGACCCAACGGCCATCCCTCAAAAACTAAAATAGTTTAGCGAAAACTTAACATGTGATGAACGTGAAATATGCACATGTACACTTCACACAAATAGCCACAATACGATCCTGGACGTTCGAGGTTTTCGACCAAAGTCACGTACGACCGAGATGTAACTGCGCTCCAACAGTTTTGTTACTTTTTATTTTTGCAGTAGAATAACAGATACGGCTCTAAACGAGAGTGTGATTCTTTAATGATGTTGTTTTTATTTTGATAATGAAATAGAATTACAAAATAGTTTATTCGTAACACACACAAAAAAGAAAAAACCGGCCAAGAATATGTCGGGCCATGCTCATTATAGGGGTCCGTACCGTATTTAAAGACCCTTATTATTTTTAAAAGATATACCAGAGTAAAGGATGACATCTTATAAAAACACCAGTTGGGGAGGTAGCCGAAAAAAAATGTTTTTCTAGTTTTTATTCTACCACTTTACGGGATGTTTAATATGTATCATCATCATCACCATCATCATCATCAGCCTATGATAGTCCACTGCTGGACGTAGGCCTCTCCTATAAACTATGCGTATAGACGCATTAGGAGGGAAATGCCTATAATCGCCACGCTGGGCAAGGGGATTGGCGATCGCAGCAATGTGTCCACTATGATGACGCTGCTGCCCATCAACAATCTTTTATTAAATAATGGTAAGTGACACTTCAATCCCTTAGTCGACTCTTACATCACCCGCAGGAGGACTTGGGGTGGTGACAAATGTATTCTTACTGCCGTCACCACACGGCTAATATACACGGGTTAATATGTATAGCTGTATCAAATGGTAGATCTCCAGTACTAACGGCCACTGAGATATGCTGCGGACAGACGGACAGCCGGAGAAGGCGAAACTAGAGTTGCAAAATGGCCGTCGGTCAGTTATTGAAAATGACGGTCATTTTGCAAATCTAGGTGAAACTATAAGGGTTCCTTGTTTACTACAGAACCCTAAAAAGATGCCACAGAATAGTCTCATCTCAGGATGTTGCTGGCGAGAGCCAGAGCTTAATATCTTCCGATAAGACCTTTAAGTGAAAGATTCACGACGGGTAGTGTCATGTAATAATTATGACATGACATACGAAACAATAATACTTTTTCCTAACTAATGCGGAAAAAAAACTTTGGCCATGCTTCGCGTGTAGAAACTTCTTTTTAACTCGGGTGATTGTCGCCCTCGTTTCACTCGGGCTCCAACTTTCACCGTCGTCGATCTTTTTTTTTGCAATTGCATCGAAATGTACTATTAAACTGAGACGGAATGTAAGTGAAATCTTGAAAATCACTGCAAGCTAAATTAGCCGATAGAATCAGATACAAGGTATAATAATATAATAAAATAAACGAGTGAGCACAACAAAGTAGACATTTATGTAACTAATGCATTTGCAGGGGAAATTTCAATTATTCGTCTGGGGAGGTAATGTGACTAAAAATACATCCAACAGTAAAAAGCTCGGAATTTGTGTATTTTTCTTTAGAAAATACTGGAAACATGCTGATTTCCAACAGTTCCATATTAACATCGAATTGCATTGAAGAAATAAAACTTCATTGTATAAAAATAATGCATTTTATTAGTTTTTGATATCATTTTTCTTAGTAACTTTTACTATACATAGGTATAAGAGCGATACAACCGATATCCACATGAAAAAACGAATTTTAATTTTTCAAAAAGTCCAGGTTCGATTCCTGGGCTAAATAGACATATTTTTGTAAGTGTATGAATGCTGTTTTTATTTTTATTAAAATCGACCTCATGGTTTTTAAGACAAGATTTCGCTATCTGTTATTCCATAACTTCGATACTGACTCATTTGGATTGATCATCCTGTATAATTTGCACATATAAAAATTGTATTCATAACAACAATAAAACTATTGAAAACAAACATAATATAAATTTTAATGACGTCACATAGGTACCTGCGATACTAATTAAAACTAAGACTAAAAAAATACAAAGTAATAAATATTTATCTATAATAAACTAAAGAACATCCATTTTCATCACACGACATTGAATACCCTTATGTATAAATGTCTCCAAACTTACCAAGCCGCTAAGTATTGTTTGTCCCTTTCGGTCCAATCAATATGTCTATAAGACCGAAAGGGACGAACAATACTTAACCTTTATATAAGTAAGGCGGTAGCAATTTAACCAACTGCGGTCACGTATTATCGGTCAACTAATTGTCTATGTAAAGTTTTCTGAAGGTATGAAAATTATATTTTTCCCTGATAGCCGTCGTTTTAAGGTTCAAGAAAATGCGGATCTTTGAATTTTTTATTTTCTTTAAATCATTAATAATCTTTTTTTAAGTGAGTCATGCGACGGTTGTGCAATTTATGGGTGAGCCTAATGAGTTCGTCCAAAATTTGTACAATGAAATAGAAAATCTGTCAATGTCACTCGTGTCATTCTATATATTTTTTTTCTATTTCATTGTACTTGTTGCAGACGAAAGCATTAGGCTTTGTTCAGCCATAAAACTGAATAGATGTCATCTAACTCACTTAAAAAAAGATTGTTAACAAATTATAGGACATAAAAATAAAAGAACCGCATTTTCTTGAACCTTAAGACAACGGATATCAAGGAAAAATATAATATTCATACCTTCAAAAAACGTTACGTAGCCAATTGGAATCCTAGGCCTACATACCTACCCTAGGGCTACGACCATGTCAAAATTAAAACTCGCTTGTAATGTCTTACAATTTGATAAATAACGTTACTTCGACATGGTTCCTCACTGGCCTAGGTTCCAATAGAAAGTACAGTTTGAAATCGCGTAACTACCATTGCGGATTGATACCACCTTGCTCAGTACATTTCCAGAGAGGATTCCCATTAGCTAGGCATTCTTCGATCCATTGCTTTCCGAATGTAGCTGTGGCGCCTGGGTATAGAGTGCCGATCACTGAAAAAATAATCTTTTTTTTTATTTGACGAAGGTAGACAACTGGGTGCTTAGACAAGTTGCCAATCGCTAATGCCCCGGCCACGACATTGGTCTAAGGCGACCAGCGGCGAGCGAATCCATGAGTTAGAGCGGGATGCCGATATGGGTACGAGAGGGAGCACCATACATTTTCCGCTAAGCCGGTCGCCTTTGACCAATGTCGTGGCCAGGGCATAACGCTTAAAGCCCGACCACGACATTGGTTCATTGGCGACCAGCGGCGAGTGAATCCATCGGCGAGTGAGTTGGAGCGGTATATGGCCGATATGGACTCCGTTTCGCACGTATGGTTTTCCGCTAAGCCAGTCGCCTTAGACCAATGTCGTGGCCGCTGCATTAATCGTCAATCGTAAGCGAAAGGCAGCTAACTATATTTGTCGCAGTAATATGAAAGAGCGACAGAGAGGGAAAACTACGATACGCTACCAAGCGCTAGCGATTGGCAACTTGGCTAAGCATCCTGAGCTCGCAGCCCACCTGATGGAAAGCAGGAACTGAGGCTCATGGACATAGCGATCAGAAAATTGCCTATGCGCTGTCTACCCTGAGGACTTATATTCTATTGCCTCTATCTATGCCAGTAATTACAGCGGCTATCTTATTCCCAAACCCAGCAGTGCAAACACTGCTATTTAGCGGCAGTTTAATCAAAATAATGTATGAAAATTTGCAGCATGATGACAGATTTTGAACAGATTTTTAAGCCTCCATAGCCTAATTAGTAGTGATCTTGCCTACGAAGCTGGAGGCTTCAAATCCCGGCAAGGGCATTATTTGTATATTTATTTATCACACATATTTCTTGGTCGTGGCCGTCTATGTATTTAGGAATTTATATAGTACCTATTTTATATCCTCATTACCATCATCATCTCAGCCATAAGACGTTCACTGCTGAACATAGGCCTCCCCTCTGGACCTCCACATGTACCGGTTAGATGCGACCTTCATCCAGCGTGTCCCGGCGACCTTCATAAGGTCGTCTGTCCATCTTGTGGGTCGACGGATGTCTTACGCTGCGTTTGCCTAGCCGTGGTCTCCACTCGAGCACTTTTCGACCCCATTGACCATCTGCTCTGCATGCAATGTGGCCTGCCTATTGCCACTTCAGCTTGCTAATCCGGATTGCTATTTTATATAATATATAATAATATTATCGTCGCTTGTCATCGTCGCATCACAAACCTTAATTTTATTGATTTTACCGTAGGACTAGGACGATTTGTGTAAGGTGTCCCAAGATATTTATTTATTTAGCGGTGGTTGCTCAGTGGCTTAGACATTTGACGGAGGTCGTGGGTTCGAATCCTGGCTCATACCAATGAGTTTTTCCGAAACTTATGTACGGAATTTCAGATGGTGTTATTTACCATAGCTTTCGGTAAAGGAAAACATCGCGAGGAAACCTGCATACTCGTATAGCCTGTCCAGCGGCGTAAGAGCCCATACCATAAAGATAAGGTAATTAATAAATTAATGATGATGATTTTTAATCCCTTGCTACATTTTGACAATCCTATGCAGATGTAAGATATCTTTTGTTTAAGAAACACAAAAAGGAATATAAGGTTTAGTACTAGGGTGTTCGGGAAGAAAATCACTCGTTTGTATTTTGATTTGTTACCTTTTCAAATAAAATTGCCATTGTAAACAGTTTTATGGCTTTTTGATCTTACACCGCCAGACAGACTATACATCCGCGAAAAAAATCAAAGGTGTATGTGAAGTTCCCAACCCGCTTATGGCCAGCGTGGGGACTATAGCCCAATCCCTCTCATATATGAAAGTAGGCCTGTGCCCAGCAGTGGGACATTATAGAGGCTAAAATATTATATATTTTATATAAATACATTTTACTTACAATAGTCAAGAGTTCTCCTATCCCGGAGCACCTGTAACGGAGATATGATTTTGTTAATTATAACTAAAAGTTTATTACAACTACTACTACTAACCGACTTCAAAAAACAAAGGAGGTTCTTAATTCGATTGTTTAGTATTTTATGATACTCGATATTTTCGAGAACCGTGAACCAATTTTGTTTTTTTTTTGTAATCGAAGGGATATTACCTCGACATGGTCTCATTGGCACTAGTCGGGGTATGTTGGGATCTTGAAGAAATCTGTTGAAGTCTATTTTCTTTTTTTTTATTTTATTTTTAATTGCTGGATGGATTTATTATAATTATACCTAGACATTTTTCTAGCAAGAACGAGAGATTGACAAAACTAAACATCGACATGATTGTTATCGATAAGTCTTGTAGTAGTCGATAAATAAATGTAATTAGTAAATAATGTGCAGTAACTTAGAGATTATCCACAAGAATGCAAACCATATTCAAAACGATGCATATTTTTTCTTTAACCTTGTATTTTGTACCCATTGAAAGAACAAAGACTAATAAGAAACACTCTAACGCTATAGGCAATAATTCATATATATGAAGTATTAGATATTTAAAAATAAAGCGTAGATGGGTCCTGCTCCTGTATTTCGTGGCTACCTGATTTTACGAAGTTAGTATCTTTATGAGAATATGGTGTACGCATCGATAACAGTTATGTCGATGTTTGATTTAATCAATCTCTCGTTCCTGCTAGAAAAATATCTAGGTATAATTATAATATAATTGCTTGATGATACTGCTAAATGCTCTTTAAAATTTGGTAGAAATGTTGATTTTTTAAAGGCGTAACGGTCACTCATATTTTACAGACAAACGGGTCTTAATCGCGTAAACTTACGTTTAATTTATATCCTGATGTAAAATATGAGTGATAATCGTGAAAGTTTAAATCAATATAGCGTAACGGTCACGTTTTTAAAGATATCGGGACGTTGAATATACCATTCGAAAGGGTAACCTATTGAACTTTCGAAAATCCTTTGTCCGATTTTCACTTGTCCGAAAACGTTTCCTCGAATTTTTATAATCCATGTACATTGTTTACCATATTTTTTGAAATGGTCCTCGTTTTCTATCCCACATCAACATTTTCCCGAATTTCGATAACCAGAAGAACGGTTGCCAAATTTATTATTTGACAACCGATTTGTTAACCATGTTTTCATAAATCCGATGCTAAGCGAAATCGAAATGTCATTTTACCTTATATCAGTAACCAGAACAACGGTTGCCAACATTTTTATTTGACAATCGATTTGGTAACCACCTTTTCATAAATCGGAAATGTAATTTTCCCTTATAATCAATAACCAGAAGAACGATTGTCGGACAAGTGAAAATCGGATAAGGGATTTTCGAAACTTCAATAGGTTACCATCGATGCTATGTCGATGCTACGTGCTACGTGTAATTGAAATATCATTTTTAATCCTAATGTTCATTGTAATAAATATTGTTTTCCCTACTACTCGAACTGTCAATTTTCACTGCGCCTACTTTTATCTTGTCCGAAATTTCATTCAAAAAGGCATTTTAATAACAACATGCAAAACATTTGAACAACAGGATGATTGGTTAAAAAAAATGTTCAAGTAAACCAGGGTAAAACCGACGTGGACTGGTTAGGTTTCGAAGCTAGGGCGGAGTGAATGGCGTAGTCTTTAAATACTTAAGTATTTTTAATCAATTGTTTACACATCCTCATACTTACAAAAGCAAAAAAAGGGGGGACGGGGGGGCGAAGCCCCCCACCAGGGGGGCTTGGGGGGCGAAGCCCCCGCATTAAAAAAGAAATAATCCTAACCTCCTCTACCTTAACCTGGATAGGTTCGTTAGGTACCTTTTATCCCTTAGAGCGGAAATAGAAGCCCCGCGCAGCGGGGCTTCGTCGACCGGTTCCCAGGTCAAAATTGCTCACTTAAATTCTTTGGACAACAGGGCGAATTATTTAGTAATAGTTAAATATAAGGAATAAAAAAATATTTTTAAAGTTAGTTAAAGGTAGGTAATCACTTTTAGTACATTAAATAGTAGGAACATCACCATTATGCACAATAATTTTTCGATACATATACATAATATATATATATCTTGGGACACGAAAATCATTAGGACAAACAATATTTAGGAACAACCAAGTTAGGATTAACAATTTCGGCATAACAAAAATATGCGCAACAATGTTTATGCCATTCATTTTTCGGCGTAAAGTTATTATGTGACAAATTTTTCGGAATAAAAACATTATGCCACCCGATATAGACCCCCTCCCGGGGCAGATCCGAGTCAGATAGGTTAGGTTAGAAGACTAACCCCCCGTGGGGTGCCCACCTAGTCGTGGTGGAGGGGCTTAGTAACCGTGGACTGGTCACCCACGGTGAAGCGAAGAGGCACCCAGGGCCGGCCAGTTTTGGGCTGCCGGCTGGCCCGAGGAGGACGCTCCAAGTGGGCTCACCGAGCCCGCTTAGGACGCGTGGTGGTGGACCGCAGAGGAAGAGGAGTGTCGGTGTTATCGTTGCCGCTCTCCCTATCCTCTGTGGCCGAGGTGGGATCGCAGGGGGAGAGGCGTGATGGTATTACGGAGCGCCACTCTCCCTACCCCCTGCGACCTTGGCGGCGCCCCACCGACGCCGTAACGGCGTCGGTGGGGCTGCAGAGGAAGAGGAGTGGCGGTGTTGTCGTTGCCGCTCGCCCTATCCTCTGCAGCCGAAGTGTGGTCGGCAGCATAACCACAGACCTTATATGCCGCCAGGTGCCGGGAAATCTTCCGGCACCTACGGTCTCCTTGTGGCGGTCTCGGGAGGGTCCGCCACAATGCCTCATGGAGACCGAGGAGGAAGGCGCGCCCAACCATCTGGCGCGCTCAGCGTGGAGGGTCTTCGGACACCCGCGTAGGAGCTGCCGGCAAGCAGCTGCCGCCGGCGGGGTTGCGAATGTAAGCGAAAGCGTTCTCGTAACCCCGCCAAAAAGGCGACGAGGTGGCATATGCGGGGGTTTTTTAGTGGGTATACCGTAGGCCTCATTAGCCAAACGGGAGTCCCACATAACCGCTCGGGTCCCCTCCCGCACCCGGGCGGTATGCGTAAAGCATTTCTCCCCCCCTAAACAAAAAAAAAAAAAAAAAAGGTTAGAAGACTAAGGCGGGAGCTTTGCTTTTTTTTGCTTTTGGAGTCTTAGTCTTTTGATATAAGGGGAAAATTAATATCTCGGTCTGAATACTTGACGCCACAAAAAGTAGTTGGCAAATAATACTTCGGGGTTTTAACAAGTGTTTATTCGAAATAATGAATTCGATTGTTTGATAGGGGGGGAAATAATACTTCGGTCAAAATACTTTATGCCAAAAAAAGTAGTTGGCAAATGATACTTCGGAATTTTTACGAGTGTTGATTCGAATCATAAGGGAAATAAAATTGCTGCTAATTGAGAAAGGGGGTAAATAATAAACAGGGAAACGTACTTTCGGGCAAACAAAATTTAGGCCAATTAATAAAATGGGAAACGTTTTCGGGATACTAATATTCGACATTACAATTTTCGACTTTATGATAGGTAACCATTCGAAAGAGAAAAATTTTTGTATAACTGCATTCATAACTCAATTTCGCCTTTTTGTCCCTTACACTCTTTAAGACTACGGTCGACGATATTAATATAAAAGGGCTAAATTTTAAAAAGTACCTTATAAAATTCCATTCAGTAAAATAATTATATCCGCCGTAGTAATTTAAATATCGTGTAATATACTTGCATTTGTGAAAACGTAACCACACATCATTTTACACATTCATTCAACAACCCGCGAATAGCTCCCCAAAATTCACACTTCAAATAAAATTCCGTTTCAAATTAATGAACAGCATTTAATTAAAGTCTTAAATATCGTACAATTGTAATCAAAAGCGTTAAGCTATAAACAGGACCGCGTTTACCACAAAAGCTAAATCGCATTGCCAGACCAAAATAATCAAGAGGGAATTCATTTTGCTACCGAATGTATCATTTACACATTTCCAATTTTGTGAACTCTCCTGAAATAAACAAACTCTGGGAGCGAGTTATGGGTGCCCGTCTCAGGTTATTAACCAGTACCACTGAAAACCAGTTCGGTTTCACAGCTGGAAGGTCTACGACGGAAGCTATACAGACCATCAGAGTACTGATGGAGAAATGCCGGTCAAATAGAGAAAACCTATACCTTGCTTTTGTGGACCTTGAAAAAGCATTTGACAGAGTTCCTCGGAAACTGGTCTGGCTAGCTATGCGAGCCCAAAATATACCTGAGACCTATATCTCGCTAATACGCGACATGTACCACAACGTGACCACACAGATTAGGAGCCCTGTTGGTGTAACCGACTCATTCCGGGTTAATGTTGGCGTCCATCAGGGTTCGGCGTTGAGCCCTTTGCTATTTAATCTGAGCATGGATTACATCACGAAAAGTCTTCAAGCACAAATACCTTGGTGTATGCTGTATGCGGACGATATCGTGCTTATAGCGAAAACAGCGTCACAACTACAGAAAACCTTTGATGTTTGGCTCAAGGAACTGGAAAGACATGGGTTGCGTGTCAGCCGCACAAAAACCGAATACATGGAGTGCGACCTGGGTGGAACAGAACAGCTTGGTTGTAACGTACATATCGAAAATGCCGCAATACCCAGAGTCACCCGCTTCAAGTATCTCGGATCGGTCCTGACAAGTGACGCACGAGTCGATGAAGATGTAAGCCACAGAATCAATACAGCTTGGATGAAATGGCGATCATTATCCTGTGTACTCTGCGACACTAGAATGCCCATTAAAACAAAAGGCATGATCTACAAGACTGCCGTAAGACCGGTAATGCTGTATGGTTCAGAGTGCTGGACTACACTTAAGAAGCACGAACAACAAGTGCATACGGCAGAAATGAAAATGCTGAGGTGGGCAGGCGGGGTAACACGTCTGGATAAAGTTCGAAATGAACATGTTAGAGGATCCTTTAAGGTAGCCCCAATAACTGAAAAGCTGAAAGAGGGGAGACTCCGCTGGTATGGTCACGTAATGAGAAGGGAAGAGAGCTACTCTGTAAAGACTGTGCTTAACATCAAAACACAGCCCAACGGAAGAGGCAGACCACCTGCCACGTGGTGGTCAACTGTTGAGAGGGACCTAAAGGCCCAAGACATCTCGTCAATGACAACCCGGGATAGAAGGTCCTGGCGCCGCTGCACAAGGAGGCCTGACCCCAGATGAACTGGGATTAAGGGCAAGGACAAGAGTGAACTCTCCTGAAATAAGTACCTACCTACATTTTTCTTGATAAAAATAATATAAGTAAATGGTAGTATGTGTATTCTCTCATAACTGTAGTAATTATTATTGTATTAGGTATAAAACTCTAAATTCTAAATCTAGGCTTTAGCCCAGATGCACGCTACAGCTTTAGGTGTGGGCACTGAACAGTGAACAAACTTGATACTGAGAAAGTTTCCTGGCAGTAGTAAGCCATAATCACAAAAAAAAAGTACCTATATATATACAGGGTGTAACCGATAAGTGTTTACAGGCCATAATTCCGTAAATATGAGAGATATCAGAAAAAAATCAAGTGATATCGAAAGTACTCGTAGTAACCAACGATTAAAATTACACTAATAACTTTTTTGAAATAAAATCCGAAATATTCCAAAGATTAAATTCAAATAATTCCATATATTTAGTTGGTAACCATTTATTGAAAGACTAGTTAAATACGACCGAGGCATTTCATCGTTATTTGAAAAAAAAGAAGTAAAAATAATTTGAGTAATTTTACTCGTTAAGTAACGTACTTTCGATATCAGTTAAAAGTTTTCTGATATCTCTCATATTAACGGAATTATGGCCTGTAAACACTTATCGATTACACCCTGTATATTATCTTCTAGGCGACTCGAATCCATACTTTATTACAGATTTCCATATTTTTTTTCGCAAATATATCAAAAAACGAAGAAATTCAATTTTATACATAATCGGCCTACCTTAGTCCATTGATGGACGTAGTCCTCTCCTGTTAGATATGCATATAGACGCATTGGGAGGGAAACGCCCATAGTCGCCACGCTGAACAACCGGATTGGCGATCGCAGTAATGTGTCCACTATGATGATGCTGCTGACCATCATCAATTTTCTATCAAAGAATGGCCAGTAACACTTCAATCCTGGGGGCCGCGTCGAAGCAGGGGTCTGCTGTCGTTATCCCTGTTAGACATAACCTCTTTGGCTCTGGATTCATCTCAAACGGGCGGTCTTGGCTTAGCCAGCCAGGATCAATCGGCTGTCGCGTCCAGTCTGATGGTCGCAAGGCGAGTGTCCTGGGGTGATGGGGTCTGTAATCGGCGGAGCACGAAACCCAAGTCGGCTGAGGAGTCGACGAAGGTTTTGGCACCGTGCGGATTCACAGGCAACCCACTTCGGGGCGCTATGTCAGCCTGGTATCCCTGATGCGTCAAAGCATCCCCAGATGTGAGGGCTCCAAGGAGGGTGGGGAGCCAGTCTGATGAATTTGTAATTGGAAGGTAGCATGGAACATATAGCACCAAAAACGACGAAGGAAGGAGGAAAAGCCGGACCCAATAGGGATGAGGCCAAAGCGCACAGCGCAATCACTGTACCGGCGGTACGCAACCCTGTCCTGGACAGAGATGCGAGAGCCGGTACATCGTGGAAGTCCGCAAGGACGGAGAGGGTGCAGTGCACCAGAGGCAGGGGCTACGGTGGAGCAGCCCATTCCAAAGGCACCGTCCGGACTCTTCCCTATGGGTCGAGAAGAGGACACGCTCAGCAGGTCCCCGGATGGAGACCGACTGGTGCGGGTACTGGAGGAAAGGGTAGCAATACGGTAGCCGCCTGTAGCATACCGGCGAAGACACCCCTTCCAAATCCTGCTGATGGAGCTTCGGGCGTCCATGACGGCAATACCACTCCCTCGGGCGTGGATGTGCTGGCGGATGGAGAAGTGGTCATGAGCAGGAGGCAGAAGAGGCGTGCGAACGCGAAGGCGAAGGCGAAGGCGGTGGGTGGACCACTGGACGCACCCGTTGTGGGTCCAGGGAAGCCCCACAATAAAAGATCACTGGGAGCTAGTGGCGACTCCTCTGTGTTGGCCGGAGATTCCAAGAGAACGAAGGTGGGAGGATCGTTTGCGGAGGTAACGGCTAGCGAGAGGGTAGCATTGGTCCCAGTGACCTTTCCAGCTGACAGGATCTTGGCAGAGCATGTGGGCGACATACAGGTAGCCGTGCTAGAGCTCCTGGCTGACGCTCCAGATCCTCTGCCGAAGATCACGATCGGCAATGTGATGGGGGGCGCTCTCCACGTCAATTGCCAAGGGAGAGAGGCCTCCGCCTGGCTCAGCTCAGTAATCGGAGGAGTGGAGATTGCTGGGCTGCGCCTAAAGGTCGTGGATGCCAAGGACCTTCCTAAACCAGTGAAGATGGCCTGGAAAACGAAGATCCTTGGTAACGCGGACATCAAACTGCTCTACCGTGTGCTACAACGGTATAACCCCTTGTTGCACACGGAAGAGTGGAAGGTGGTGGACACCTTGGTGGCCTCGGCCGGTACTCGGCGCATCGTACTGATGGATCGGGTGTCGGCGGACGTCATCAAGGCGGCCGGCTACCAGTTGCACACAGGGGTTGATCTCAGCTCCTTCAAGCTATTGGAGGATGCTGAGGAGAGGCATGGAGGAGGTGCGATCAACACCTGTGCTGCCCCGGGAACGGACACCCAGCCGCTCGTGACGGCTGAGGAAACCGACAAGGCTCCGGAGCCGCAGGCGCTGCCGACCAGCAGCGAAATCGTGGCGGACGATGTGGAGGGACAGGCGCGGGAGATGGGAGGCAGGGTGGCGTCCACGGAGGATCTGGCCGTGCCGCGTATGGCTCGTGAGTCCTCTCCGTTGTCATCGTTGGTGGGCTCGGAGGACCTGCGGGGCCTGTCTGAGCTCTACCTGGAGGGCACCCTGTCACCCATGTCCTGCGAAGATACTGTCCAGGAGGTGGCTGCTGATCTCAGCACCACCAAACATTAAACGTCCCAATGGAGGGTATAAGGTGTGTACAAATTAACTTACAACACAATAAAGCAGCCACAGCCCTTCTGGCAAGGCAGTTAAAAAGCGATAAATTCGATATTGCCCTTATTCAAGAACCATATATATATAAAGGTGAAATAAGAGGACTAAACAATACTGGGGGAACAATTATTTATCTCTGTCCCGATAGTAATATGAGAACATGTATCTATGTGAAAAATGGCATCAATGCGATGCTCTTACATGCTTTCTGTTCCAGGGATCTGACGACTGTCAAGATCCAAAACAAGGGGGAGGGTAAGCAACTAATCATCTCGTCGGCATACCTTCCCTACGAAGCAACGGACCCCATCACGCAACAACTTAGGGGTCTCGCTGCACTCGGCAGCCAAGCGAACACTGATCTCATCATCGGCTGCGACGCAAATGCGCACCACGTCATCTGGGGCAGCTCAGACGTCAACAGAAGAGGAGAGAAGGTACTGGATTTTCTGGTGAGTTCTTCCCTACAAATACTAAACAAAGGCAATGAACCAACTTTCGTCAATGCTAGACGAGGTGAGGTAATTGACATAACGTTAACTTCTAACAACGCTACTAATAGTATTAGTTCTTGGTATGTATCTAATGATATTTCCCTATCCGATCATAGATATATATGCTTCAGGTACAACACTAAATTTCATTTAGAAACAGTACGAAAACGCAACCCTAGGAACACTGACTGGCCAGCCTACGCAAGGCAACTGAAGGTGGAACTAGGGGATCCCAAATGTAAGCTAAATTCTGTAATAGACATAGAATTCTCAGCGGACGCAATAGTCCAAGCTGTCCACACAGCATGGATTAATAATTGCCCGGAAAAAATAACCCTGGCAAAGAAGACGCCGTGGTGGAACTCCAATTTAGAAAAACTCAGGAAAGAAACTAGGGCTGTCTTTAATGATGCTAAAAGGAACAAAAACTTTGAGCTTTACGCGCGAAAACTTACAGAATATAACAAGGCTGTAAGGAAAGCTAAAAGGACCGCATGGAGAAATCACTGCGATCAGATTGGGTCAATACCAGAAGGTATGAGACTCACAAAAGCACTTGCAGCTACCAAGTCAGTCCCGCTTACTTCCATCAGAGGGAGTAACGGAAGTATGACAGAAACGGGACTGGAAACCCTGGAAATCATGTGTAAAACGCATTTTCCGGGGTCCATTATTCACCAGGGCCCTGTGGACAATGAACCAATAAGTGTGTTGGAGCAATCCATAAACACGACTAGACATAATTGGGACACGTCTAAAAAGGTAGTAGATCACAACAAGTTGAAGTGGGCGCTGTCAACGTTTCAGCCATATAAAGCCCCGGGGCCAGATGGGATCTACCCCATTCTACTACAAGAGGGTGCAAGTACAATCATACCGCACTTGAGCAGGTTGTACAGAGCCTGTTTAGCCTTCGGCCATGTACCACGTATATGGAGAATGGTTAAGGTAACCTACCTGCCAAAGCCTGGCAAGGCAGATTACACCGAAGCTAAATCATATAGGCCGATAAGTCTCTCGTCATTTTTCCTCAAAACTATGGAAAAACTGGTAGACAGACATATAAGGGATGGACCACTAAGAAGGCATCCTCTGCACCAACTACAGTGCGCTTATCAACCAGGCAAGTCCACTGAAACCGCACTGCATTTGGTGACTACTAGAGCGGAACAGGCTATAGAAAACAGAGAAATATGTCTAGCCGTGTTCATAGATGTGGAAGGCGCATTTGACCGTACCACGTATCAAGCGATCAATAATGCTGCCTTGGAACATGGCATAGAACCGACTCTGTGCAGGTGGATCGGTAATATGCTGAATAGTCGACTAATAAAATCCTCCCTCATGGGAGACGAAATATTAGCCACGGCAACAAAAGGATGCCCACAGGGGGGTGTACTATCACCAACCCTGTGGAGTCTAGTAGTGAATTCACTACTGGAGGAGCTAAATAAAGGTCCTCTGTACACAGTAGGATACGCGGATGATTTAGTGATACTGGTCACCGGGAAATTCCCAAGCACTGTATCGGAAATCATGAATGGAGCGCTGAAGCTAGTGGAACACTGGTGTAATAGTCGCCAACTCTCCATTAATCCGGCGAAAACTGTGGTAATACCCTTTACCAGGAAAAAGACCCTCGCTAACATGAAGCAACTAAAGCTCTATGGCAGGGTACTAGATATGTCCAGCGAAGTGAAATACTTAGGTATGACACTTGATAGAGAACTGAACTGGAAAAAGCACGTAGACCTCCTCATAACCAAAGCACTGAGAGTGTTTGGTATGTGTAGGTCAGCATATGGCAAAACATGGGGCTTAAACCCTAAAGTACTGAGGTGGATCTACACTATGATGGTGAGACCTATTATTCTGTACGGTAGTCTGGCATGGTGGCCAAGAACTGCAAAGGGTACATGCAAGGATGCTCTGAATAAATTACAAAGAGTAGCGTGCATGGCAATCACAGGCGCGTTTAGAACGACGCCAACGGCGGCGTTAGAGGTACTGTTGGACCTACCGCCGCTACACCTGGTTATACAATCGGAGGCACGCAAGTCCCTGCAAAGACTCAAGATCTTGGGTCTATGGAGTGATAGCATGCCAAAGACCAAACATACAAACATGGAACTAGACAGTTACATGGATAAGTTAACAAGTATGGGTAGTGATAAAATGCTGCCCAAATTTGTTTTCCAAAAGAATTTTAAAACTAAAATTCATAATAGAGCCGAATGGGCGGGGGGTCTACAGCCACCAATCTCTGATGGGAACGACCTTATCTGGTACACTGACGGATCCAAGACTGGATCCGGTACGGGCGCAGGCATTTATGCAAACGACTACCGTGGTAGTGTAAGTATGGGCAACTATGCGACTGTATTCCAAGCGGAAACCTATGCGATTATTGCCTGTGCACAGGAGATTATAGATAGACAGACCCAAGGTATGAATATCTATATATTAAGCGACAGTCAAGCAGCACTGAAGGCCCTTACGGCGCCTAAAGTAGACTCTAGACTAGTATTCAACGGCATCCAAGCTCTGAACAAACTTGGAAGGCGAAACAAAGTGCAACTGGTATGGATCCCAGGGCACGAGGGCTTCCTTGGCAATGAAAATGCAGATGAGCTTGCAAGAGGGGGTTCTACAAACAACTTTGTAGGACCAGAACCATTTGTAGGACTCTCACAAGGAACTATTAAAACAGCCATGAAAGAGCGAGTTAGATGGAAGCACCAGGAAGAGTGGAACAATCTAACGGGGCTCAGGCATTCAAAGCTCTTTATGCACGAAGTAGACTCGGGCTGGAGCAAAAAGCTTTGGAAATATAGCAAAAGACAACTCAAACTCATAACGGGGGTGTTTACGGGACACTTTGGGGTCAAAACTCTCTTGGCCAAAATGGGTCTTTCTGACAGCATAGACTGTAGAATGTGTGGCGAGGAAGAGGAGACAATGAAACACTTGATGTGCGAATGTCATGCCCTCGCCAGACAAAGGATGAAAGACTTCGGAACCGGCTATCTGGAACCGAAGGAGGTCAAAACGCTACCGCTAGGGTGCATCCTCAAACATATTGAGTTGATAGAACAATCCCTGGGGTAGGCGAAACAGGGGGCAATTACACAAAAGATCCCAATGGGTCGAAGTGTATCCGTAAGGGCCCCGCAAATAAGATAAGATAAGATAACACTTCAATCCCTTAGTCGACTCTTACGACACCCGAGGGAAAAGTTGAGATGGTGACAAATGTATTCTTACTGCTGTCATCACACCGCCAAAGAGAAATAAAATTAGCAACAACATTTATTATGTAAAAAAATATGTTGATGCGCGCAATAATAACTTTTATTTATTTATTTTTCTTATTGATTTGGGAAACAAACAGCAGACAATCATTCTTATAGTCTACAATAGTACATTACTACCGAGGCCGGGAAGTGACTGGTTGCCGGCCGAATATATGTAGACGGCCGAGCGAAGCTAGGCCGGATAGTATTCGGACGGCAACCCGTCACTTCATGGCCGAGGTATGTATAATGCTTTTCTCAAACGTGCGGTCGGTTGGGTCCAATTAATCGCATGCGGTGATCGGGGCCGACGGATCGCACCAAATAATACTGCTTTTTAAATATTATTTTGAGTAGTTATTGTACATTTATTTTAAATTATATGTATAATTTAAATACCTAATTACAACTGCAAAAATTTGCCAATCATTTTTTTTACACTAATTACTAATATTACTTACAGATAATTATTGGCTAAAAGTCAAGATGCCAGGTCACATCCCTATGTCAATTGAAAATTAAAAAAGAGGCACTTGCCGGCCTAGGCCGGCAACGAGGTACTTCCCGGCCACTTTTTAGGCACGTAACTACAACATTTCATTGCATGTTTGAGAAAAAGTTTGTTAACACATGAGCCAAAACAGTTTTCACATACAATTTGCTGTGAGAGACAAACATGCGATTAAATCAAAAATTTAAGTACATCTTTAACAAAAGAATAAAGAAAAAAAAAATAAGTAAAGTATTCATGAAATAGGATACAATTACAAACCAGTACCTATAGTTTGTGCGTTCTTAATGCTAATTATTACATGTTATTATTCTAAAACTAATACTAGTTACAATTTTTATCTACCTATTGAGTTTATTCTTATTTTTTATTGAGTTTCTAGAAACCTGAAAAGTATTCTAATAGGAGGTGCAGGCATGTATTGCTTGCCCTTAGAGTATCATCAAAGGCGCCTACCCTTGTGAGGGATTGAATATACCCGAGAAAATTTACTGGTGGTTGCTATGACCGAGTGGCCGAACGGTGCAGGCATCAGTCGTGAAAGCTGAGCACGTGGGTTCGATTCCCACCTCGGACGTTGGTGATTTTGGTCGGCTTTTCTTTGGTATATGACATCCAAATTTTTATAATTTATCTACCTATCTTTGAAATAAACTTTTTTCTATCATTTATTAAACGTTAAAAACGACTTCTGAAATATCACAACATCTACAACACTACTTTTATAATATTTAGAACAAATTCCGAGAGTAATACGTTTTCGAGAACGCATTAGGGCATCTACATTTTACTGCAGTTTTCAGTGTATTACCATAACCCGGAATTTTACGAAAATAGGTAATTATACGCTAGTGATGCAATAGTTTCCAAGTATTAACGTTTGAAACATAATTAAATTGACCGTACAATTGAGTTCATTTCCTTCGAACGCTCAATAAAACGCGTGTACTTCTTGGTTGTCAAACGTTGCGAGTGGCTACGATCTGTTATTGTCGAGTGCAAATTAACGATTTATTTTGAAATACATTGCTTCTCAATTAACTTTTCCTCGAAAGTTAATTATTTTTAGATTAGTATTTTGAATCAAATACTGCTCACGGTATGGCTAAAAATCTTAAATATTTACTTACCAAAGAATTGGTCGAATCACACAATAACAGAATAACTGGTATAATAAAGAATTTCATGTTTGAAATAAACCGAACAAAGCGGATGTTAAAACACGTGTGACCATGAATATTGCAAGTAAATCTAATGAAGGCTGAATGAACATTGAATAACCTTATCGATAAGTGAGTCAATAACCTGTTGGTATTTTAATTCTGAACAATTTAACTGTATCTAAATAGCAGTGTTTGCACTGCTGTGTTTCGGTTTGGGGGTAAGATAGCCGGTGTAATTACTGGCATAGATAAAGGCAATACGAAGTCCTCAGGGTAGGCAGCGCATATGCGATTGTTTGATCACTATATTCATGGGCCTCAGTTGCTGCTTTCCATCAAGGTCTGACCAAGCGAGCATTCGCTATTCTATCCCCCCACTCTACGAAATTCGATCATTACACAAAACGACATTCGTTGATTTCGTAGTGTGGGGGATAGAATAATAGCTAATGCTCGTTTGGTCTGAATGCACACCTTCAGGGTGGGCTAAGAGCTCGGTTGTCTACCTTCGTCACATAAAAAAACTATCATTCGCTTATAGACATTTTTATTAGATTTACTAGTTACTTTGAAATTGAAAAGCATTTGCAAAAAGTTAATGGAAGTAAAAAGATACAAAAGGTATCCTATGGAGCGATTCTCTCTGCTGTCCGTCCGTCTGTCTGTCACGTTCATATTTTAACGATAAACGGGTATTCATATAATAGCGTAAACTGACGTTTAATATTATCCTGACGTTTCTGGCATGGCAGTTACACCCGTGGTCGCACGCAGACATAAAGGGCATACGGCTGTAACGTCATGCTCGAAACGTCAGGACTAAACGTAAGTTTACGCACTTAAGACCCGTATTTCGTTAAAGTACAAGTGATAATCGTGAAAGTTTAAATCAAGTTAGGTCATCATCTGAAAAGGATGTTATACTTAGTGCCTAATACAGAAAGTTGACGTGAACGAGATTTTTATGGGATTATTTATTAACTAAATATTTTGATTTGTACTATTATTTTTTCCCCAGTAGTCACACTACTTAATACTGTACATATTAACTATAAATATTGGATGTCCTATACCAAAGACTTTTTTTTGCGGTGGGTAGGCAAACAATAAACATATCAAAATTTTGTAGAGTCATTAATTTTATTATAAATATTAAAAAATAAACATTTTGGAAAAGATTTTCACTTACATGTGGTCATAAGTACCTCACTGCCTCCCACAGCTGTTATCACTACTCAAATCAAATAATTTATCATATTTCACAAAAGTCCAATTTCATCATGGATCACTTGGCGCAATTAGAGAAGAGCATGGAGGAGATGAAGAACATGTTTGCTTCGAGGATGGCCACATTTGAGAGTGCTGCAGGTTCCACTAGCTCCACCCCGGGGGACTCTCTTCAGGCGACCAACTCAAACATCCATAACACAAGTGAAAGTGAGTACTGGGAGTTTAAGAGTGTTCTCTGGAAGGCAGTCGAATCTCTTCAAGAGCAGATGGGTCTTGTGCATAGGGCCCTTGAAGAATTGGAAGCAAGATCCCGGAGTAACATTCTTCTGCTGCATGGTTGCCCGGAGACTCAAAATGAAGAACCATCAAGCGCAGTGGCTGTTATTCTTCGTGACAGTCTAAAACTTGAGGCGGTGTCATCTCTGTCCTTCATAGCCTGTCACCGTCTGGGCAGGACACGGGGTTCTAAGCCTCGACCGCTTTTAATAAAATTTGCTTGTCAAAGGACCCGAGACGCTGTGTGGGCTGCAAAGAAGCTTTTTAAGGGCTCTGGGAGGACTATTACTGAGTTCCTCACGAGCTCAAGACACGCGGTGTTCTTGGAGGCTCGAAAGAAGTACGGCGTTAGAGGCAGCTGGACCAGTGATGGGCGCATTGTTGTTCAGTGTCAAGGCGGAGTGCGGCGAAAAGTGACTACGTTGGCCGAGTTACATGCGTTGCCGGCGCCGGAGGCATCTGACGATGGTGCAGGTGATGAGCAGAGGGCGGGCCCAAGCCCAGCAGGACCGGCAGCCGCCACTAGAGTCGCGCCGCCGCCTGCGCAGGCACGTCGTATTAACCCAGTTCGGTCTGGCAATGGGAGGTTTGTCAAGCAGAAACCTTAACTTTCATTTGTCTTTTGGTCACTTATTTATTTTTTCTCTTTTGTTGCGGTACTTTTCTAATTGTTTTAATTTCTCTGTTTTTCGGAATGCCGCAGGTAAATTTTGAATATTCTGTTCATATAAATGTCATTGTCAGTTGTCACTGTCACTTTAACATTCTTTTTTTTTTTGTTGTCGACGTTCCGTTGCACAGTTTTAGTTTTGATGAAATGTATTTTTCTATTAATTTTGTTCAAACTGTGTTGTAAAATTCCCGTTTTTTTTTATATACAGGGTGTTTGTTATGTCGTTAGCCAAATTTGGATATGTCATTCGCGATCACCAGTACATAACATTTTTGAAAAAAAAAGTGACACTTTTTTTTATTTTTTTTTTCCGTTTTTTGGCAAACACATAATTTGTGGTAACTAGGCAAGTTTGTTTCAATCCGTGCGATTCGTTGGCAGACAAAAGGGTAGCAGGTTTGAGTAGTCAAGTCTTAGCGAATCAGGAGTTCATCACAAGCACCGATCAGCCGACGTCACTCACCCCATCATCGGCACTAAACAATGAATAAAATGTCCTAACTACATGCACACACGATTGTTATTTGATTAAAACTGCCCAAGCGCATACCTACCTGTACCTGCTCGTCGTCATCAACAATTCAATTTGCTTAGAGAGTGCATTAGAATCGATATCTGAGGTAAACCAGTACGCGTTTGTATGACGGAACATTAAAGTTACTCCGTTCTTGAGGTCAAATTATGCTGGCTTGGCTGATCGCAAGATGCCACGTGCCATTTGTACAGCACTCTGTAAACAAAGAAGGAGTGCGCTTGCGTGAACGCGCTCGAGTCAAACTACCCTCAGATCGGCGCGCAACTCAAAATACCCTCATTATTAGTACTGTATGCGATAGACTGATAATGCTGTCTCGTGGGATTTACCTGCAAGTTAAGCTCCACCTCCATTCCCCACCACGCGTAGGAAACTTGTTACGTACGTTATAACGCATTGAATTAGTTACCTTATGCGGGTTAATTAAAGTTGCAAACTCAAACACCCTTTCCAATCTGATTTGGCAGTTATGAGATAGTGGGGCAGTACGCAAAGTAAGCAAGTGATCATAGTGACCAAACATTCGGTAGATAATGGGATTTAAAAAAAAATCTATAACAAAAAGGATAATGAAAAATGGATTATTTTTGTTTTACCAAATATTTTTTTACGCCTTTACCCAACACATATTGCAATATGGCTAATGATATAAAAAACACCCTGTGTATATAAGGATTTTTGCTATACCAGCTGCTGGCGAGCAAATGAGGTGTACATTTTAGTAATTTTTGAATCATAGTTTTATTCTATTAAGTGTTTATATATTCTTGTACCTACAAATATTTTTATTTATATATATATCATATGTACTCAACTATAGCACGATGTCTGGCATTTTGAATGTCAGTCTAGACAGCGAATTTTTTTCACTTTCTTCATCTAGCCATTACGACTCCATGAGTGACGTTTCGGATGTACCTGATTTGGGCGATATGTTGCATTCCAAATTCGATTCGGTCACAAAAAACTTTAACGTCGTTCGCATAAATGCGCAAAGCATTCCAGCACACTATCCTGAACTTCTCACTTCTTTCAGCACCAACAAAAACATTCACGCCATTCTCATTTCCGAATCCTGGCTTAAACCGTCACTTCCTTCTACACTTTATCCTTTACCCGGGTACTGTTTAATTCGTAATGACAGGACAGGTACGAGTAATGGCGGATCGCAAACAGTGCGCGGCGGAGGTGTTGCCATGTATATTAAAAGTAACATTTCTTACCAGATAGTTTCTCATTCGCCATCCGTCGGTTTAAACTCTCCTGAGTTTCTTTTTCTTCAGGTCAACATGCATCATAGTAAAATACTTCTTGGTGTTTTTTATAGCCCCTCCTCCAATATTAATTTTTTTGAAACCCTTCATAATGTTTTGGTTGATTTGATACCTCAATTTGACCACAGTATTGTGATGGGCGATTTTAACACATGTATGCTTAAAAATGACCTACGTTCTTCCAAATTACATTTTCTTTCCACTTCTTTGAATTTAACCCTTTTACCGCTTGGTGCCACACATTTCCCGCATAATGGTCCTCCCTCTCTTTTAGATTTAATTTTAACTTCGTGTCCTGACTTAGTTTCATTCCACGGACAGTTTAATGCTTCGGGTTTTTCAAACCATGACTTAATTTATGCATCTTTTAAAATTCGACCTCCGAAAATGAGGCACAAAGTAGTTATGCGTAGAAACCTTCGGGACGTAGACATGCAAGCACTTCGTAATGACGTATCTGAGTTCGACTGGCTTCGTCTACAGTTCATTGATGATGTGGATTTGATGGTTGAGGCTTTCAATAACACATTGCTTGCGATTTTTGACAAACATGCTCCATTAAGACCGACGCGTGTTAAGCATTTTCCGGCTCCGTGGCTCACGCCGGATATTAGGGAGCTCATGGCTAAGCGCGATAGAGCTCGCGTTAAGTCACGACATGATCCATCAGAGGAGAAGCTTAATAGGTATTATTCTTTACGAAACCGCTGTAATAAAGTCTGTAGGAGTGCAAGACGGCGCTATATCCACCAGTCGATAGAAGATTGTCCTCCCGCGAAACTGTGGAAATTCCTAAAATCACTTGGGGTGGGCAAAGCTCAATTTAATCCTCCAAACACCTTTGACTTAAATGCAATCAATAACCACTTCAGTACTTCTCCAGTAATTCTCGATCCTTCTATTAAACAAGCAACACTCTCACTTCTTGCCAATATTAAGACGAAGGCTGTCGGTGAGGATAGCCTGGGTTTGGACATGCTCATGCTTGTGGCGGATTCCATTGCTCCCATCCTCTCTTTTATTATTAACTTCTCTTTATCCACGGGTACATTTCCTGCATCCTGGAAGAATGCCCACGTAATCCCACTACCCAAAACCTCTAATCCTGTCGACTTTTCTCAATACCGTCCCATCTCCATTCTCAATATTTTGTCTAAAGTTATAGAACATTTTGTTAATCGCCGTCTCCTATCTCATCTTAATATGCTTCTTTGCCTTTACAACTTCTCTGCTTTGCCTTAAGGTTGACTGGTAGAGAATGCCTTTTGGCATTAAGTTCGCCTTTTGTACATTAAGGTTTTCTTTTGTGCAATAAAGATTAAATAAATAAATAAATAAATAAATAAATATGCATTCCCTGTTAAATCCCTTCCAGTCTGGTTTCCGCCCCGGGCATAGCACAGTCACCGCCTTAGTTAAAGTCACCGATGACATTCGCCATAATATTTAGCATAAAAAGCTCACTATCTTAGTTCTCCTTGACTTCAGTAGTGCTTTCAACACTGTTAACTTCGACCTACTTCTCAGTATACTCCGGCCTCTAAATTTTTCTGAAACGACTCTGTCTTGGTTCCGCAACTACCTTATTGGTAGGCGTCAGCGTGTGAGGGTTGACGACCAGTTCTTGGACTGGTGTGAACTCTCCGCTGGCGTGCCGCAGGGTGGTGTCCTTTCTCCGCTTCTATTCTCAATTTTTATTAATGGTATCACCAGGTCACTTAATTCGTCTTATCACTTATATGCGGATGACCTGCAGATTTATTCAGCGGCTAGTATTGAAAATTTTACTAGTTTAGTTAACGACATAAATGGGGATTTAGAATTAATTCGTTGTTGGGCCCGTAATTATGGATTGAAAGTGAATGCGAAAAAATCGCAAGCAATTGTTATTGGTAGTCCTTACTATATAACTAAGCTCTCAGACATGACGGTTCCGGACATTTATTTTGGTGAGACACCTATCCCATTCTCATCGACTGTGCGAAATCTGGGTATTACCATGGATCAGACGCTTTCCTGGACACCCCATGTGGCGGAAATTAGCCGAAAGGTGTTTGCATCTCTTCATTCTTTGAGACGTCTACAAAACTTTCTCCCATTTCAAACGAAAATTACCCTTGCGCAGTCTCTCTTGCTCCCACTGCTAGATAATGGAGATATTGCTTTCCTGGACCTGAGGGAGGAGCTGCTCGATAAGCTCGAACGTTTGCAAAATGTGTGCATCAGATATATTTTTGGCTTACGTAAATACGATCATGTTTCTCAATTTCGTTCTCAACTTGGCTGGCTTCCGATCCGCCGTCGCAGAGATGTACATGTCCTGTCCTTGCTTTTTAACGTATTTTTCAATCCTTCTTCGCCTCCTTACCTTTCTGAAAGATTTCTTTATTTAGCTGATGTCAGTAATCACCGTTTACGTTCAAGTGCTAACCTCACTCTTGCTTTACCGTGTAATAAGTCTCGAACTTACTCTAGATCTTTTTTGGTGCGCGCTGTGAAATTATGGAATAGGTTGCCGCTGTCCCTCAGACAGGCTCAGTCTGTAACGTCACTCAAGAACGGTCTGAAGAAGTTGTGGCTCTCCGACAGTTTGTGAAATGGTTGAGTATTTTATTTTATTTATTGATATGTAGTATATGTATTTTACATTATAACTATATGTGTAGTTTATGTACGAATTAAGCATAGTAGGTAATATAGTATATTTACAGTAGTCATTCAAATCACGCACTGTACACGTTTGTTTGTCTATCTCTTGTTTCATATAGTTCTCTTTTTTGCTCAAAGGTTAACTGGAAGAGATCCCTTACAGGGATAAGTTCGCCCTTGTACCTTTTTGAATTGTTGTATATTTTTTTACCTGTTTTATTTGTGTGCAATAAAGAATTTACATACATACATTTACATACATACAAAGAAAAAACGACCAAGATCACCAACGTCCGAGGGTGCAGACATCATCAGCCGCGAAAGCTGAGCACGTGAGTTCGATTCCCGTGATTCACGTGAGTTTTGGTCGTTTTTTCTTTGGTGTATGACATCCAATATTTATTATACCTAAATCAGTTTATAGTCTAAGCGTAGGTATAATCAATCAACAAAATTATCCAAATAAAAATGGCTTGATTTAATCGTATTTTCCAGTGTTGTTATCACGAATACAATGAAATTAATGACGGACGATAAAAAAAATCAAAATCACGCAAAAACGAAATTAATTATATGTGTCGCACCATTTGTGTTCATGTATTTTTTTATAATGAATTACTGTAGTTGTAAAATCTGATGCTTTAGTACTGGATTATCAAGCTTTGCGATCAAGGAATTTGATGAATATTGTGCGTGACTAAAAACTAAAATAAAATACTTAGTTACTTACTGTTACAACGACAACGAGTGTATTTATAATTTTGTTAAGGTTCTGGCAAAAAACCATTCAAGAGTAACTTTTGCTGTTTCTTCTTACCGCATAATTTAGTAGTAGTTTAGTAGCAGGTACTTATAATAATGGTATGTATATAATGTATGTATGTATGTAGGTATATTATATTATATGCACGTATTTAGATATTTGAAAATTGTATACGTTTGTATTTATTATTGTGTATTTATATTTATTATCTTGTAGTATTTTTGGTTGCTGTTTTTAATTTCCTTTTAACTTGTGATTTTCACCTCATCAATACTCTTAAGTTCTGTTTGACCTTATGGTTTACTGGTAGATAATGGCGTATGCGATTAAGTCCGCCTTTGTACTTTATTTAATGCGCAATACAGAGTACATAAATAAATAATTGCTATTGAAATTTTCGACCCTTAATACAGACTGAAACATAATTCACGAACCGTAAAACGTTTTTCATCACACCTGTTCGGTAAGTGAGCCAATGCGCTGCGGCGATGCGTCGGCGCCCTAGGGCAATCAAGGATTTTCATACAACATTACGTCGCTCTAGCAAATAATATTAAAAAGTAAATAAAACAATATATTTTATTGTTTGTTTTTTAAGTAAATAAAACAATATATTATATTGTTTTATTTACTTTTTTTGCCCGCGCCTTCGGCTTGGAATTTCCTTTCACACTCGTTCACAAATTCTTGTTTACCGCCCTTAATACACATTGTTCTATTTCTAACTCTATAAAGAACTAACAATTAAATGCCAGCGGTACTGGGTCGGTTCTAGTCTTAAGTTTCCGTTCTTTATGTCTTTTCTGACAACTGCCACCCAGATTGCTGGCAACATCTGGTCCATTAGGTGAAACAGCTATCTTCAGGACTTCTTTGGTCATGTGTTCTAGTGGTTTCTGGAATACATGACCATACCACTTTAATCGGCTTTCTGAGTGTAGAACGTCCAAAACATATCCTTATCATCATCATCGTCATATCGTATAAGTCCACTGCTGAACATAGGCCTCGCTTTAAGATTGCCACAATGACAGGTCCAGCGTCACCCGCATCCAGCGGACTCCAGCGACCTTCACCAAGTGTTCAGTTCAACTTGAGGGGGCGCCTACCCACGCTGTGACTCGCCACGCTGGCCGCCACTCGAAAACCTCTCCGCCCCAACGGCCATCGGTTCTACGCGCAATAAACTGTATTAATAAACCATAAAAGCAATTTCAAGCAACCCTTGATTGTATAACTAGAGTACCTACCTAACTAAGTATTGCAAGTTAATCAAATCCGCCGCCAAAGCTCTTAGGTCTTTTAATATTCATCGCAAAACGAGAGGTTTTAACAAAGTGGATGAAGCAGGAAAAGCTTCTAGTCGAGAACAGTGCAAGTTTCATTAAAATTGATTAAGCTGTGTTATAGGACAGGCAGAATTTCTAAACTGCATCATGGGTTATTTGCAAAAAAAAATACATTGTTAAAACCTAATCAAAACAAAAATTTAGATTTGCGTCAAATGTGTCATGAAAATTAGGGCGTTAAATTTTGTTTTCATTACACTTGTTGTCTATGCGCGCCATTGCTTGCATGAATAGTGGGAGTAATAGAAAAGTGAAATTCCCTAGGGAGTAATAGAAATATCAGTACGTCATTTAATAATATTTTGTCTTAAAAACATTGTATGCATCATGGTCGGTAAGCGGAATACTAACTCGAGTCATTAAAAGCCTTCCGCCTACGGCGTCGAGCTTCTAACACTCTCGTTAGTAATTCCATACTTACCTCCCTTGATGCACAATGTACTATTTTTTTGCAACCCTTATACACCCACAAGGAGGATAAAAGAAAATGCCGCAGAACACATTTGCCGAATATGGTTCAAACTAAGGGACACAACTATGCGATGGAATGAGATCGCGAGATTGCTTTGCTCCTCTTTCGTATAACGGCATCCCTTAGATTGGCCTCCATTGAGTCGATGTGTACGAACTTAAAAATATTTGTTAACACACTATAAATGAATATACACAATAATACAATGTGTAAGTTAAATACGGGAGATCAATTAAACCAGGCATGGGATTCATTAGTGTAATCATGGATTACAAGGTTTTTTTAAAGTTACTCTCAATTATGACCCCACAGAATTTTTTTAAGATTATCGGAGCAGCAATGTAGGTACGAACATTTGTTATTGTTGATATGGCAGTTATGTCATCTGCTTTTGAAATTAGCTGTCATCGAGTCTTTAACTCGCTCTACATTGCGCGCAATTATTTTGTATGGAAAATTTTGTTGCTCTAATTTTAAGTAAAAGTTATTTGAATGTACTTATTATGTCGTAAACTAACACCCGTTAAGAGCTTCGCCCGTATTAGACTTACACCCTGTATATCTAAAATGAATGCTCTATTCCAGGGTGCTTAGACAAGTTGCCAATCGCTAATCGTCAATCGTAAATGAAAGGCAGCTGTCTTTGTCGCACTGATATGAAGGAGTGACAGAGAGGGAAAACTACGATACGCTACTAAGCGTTAGCAATTGGCAACTTGGCTAAGCATCCTGTTCAATAGTCTGTTTGGTTAGGTATTAAAAAAAAGGTATTCAATCTAGCAGTATTTTTTTATTGAAAACTACGAGTAGAAAATAAGTTTTAGCAAATATACATAATATAACTTAACAAGCCGCTAAGAATTATTTGTCGCTTTCGCTTTTATGAACATCATTTATAACGCTGAAAGAGACAATCAATACTTAGAGGCTTGCTAAATTAGGAGACATTTTTTGAACATGGGCGTAAAACTGTACAGCCGTGTGGTGACGGCAATAAGAATACATTTGTCGCCACCCCAACTCCTCCTGCGGGTGTCGTACAGTCGACACCCGCAGAATAGCTGATGGGATTGAAGTGTCACTGACCATTATTTGATAAGAGATTGATGATGGGCAGCAACGCCATCATAGTGGACGCATTACTGCGATCGCCAATCCGCTTGCCCAGCGTGGCGATTATGGGTATTTTCCTCCTGCTGTTTATACGCATAGTTAATAGAAGAGGCCTACGTCCAGCAGTAGACTATCATAGGCTGATGATGATGATGTTGTAAAACTATATAACATACAAAGATCTGTTCATAAGAGCCATGCAATCTTATTCAATACCAAGAACAAATGCATAGGTAATATTCGTGAATAAAATATTATATAAACGATGCCCTCATTGGGTTTGGTACTTAGGACTTCCAACTTTACAGGCTAAGTCAATTCCATCTGAGCTATGATATATTATGCTATGGCAGGCTATGGCCGTTTAAAAATCATATAATAACAACAGGAAAAATAATTACATGGACATGGCCATAAAGTCAATTACGCCATGGCTAAATAACGAGATGAATATAGCTCTTGGAATGCGTAGCGAAATGCATCGATTAAGGTATAACATGATGACTGTGACACATTTCCAGAATACGAGTATTGAGGTAATGAAAAAGTGTTACTTACGTACCTACTACTTAACGCATCAAATTCAAGAACATTAGTGCTATAATAATACGGACATCTCAAAATAAATGTACAATTTAAAATACTTACATACTCGTACAATTTTAAAATTAACTCAATCATAAAACACAATTATATTATTTCAATATTAGATGTCATACACCAAAAAAAACGTATCAATGAATAACAATATTGTAAATTGTCCGAGGTGGGTTTTTTCTTTGTTATATGATGGACGTCATATGATTTATAATTTACATAGTATTAAGTAGTGTAACTACTGGGGAAAAAATAAAAGCACAAATCAAAATATTTAGTTAATAAATAATTTGATTTGTGTTTTCACAATTAGTTCCACAATATTGTACTTAATATTAATATTGTACCCACCCACTTGTATCACTTATATTGAAAGATTTTTTAAATTTTTTTTTTTGGCATTAATCTTTTTTAATTTTATTTTATACACCATGTTTTTATTGATTTCCGTTAAATTAAAGGAAAGCTTATTTAGGTCAAATATATTATAATTAATTTCTCTAAGAAACTAGTATCTTAACTCTTACTGTTATTGAGTTATTAAAAAAATAAGTTTAATGACCGAACAAGTGTATTGCAACCTTTCTTACATCCTAATGCTACTTATTTTGACATGTGCCGTCAGTCACCTGAAATTAACTTTTGTGTAATAACACAAGAATATTTAAGGTTCTCTCCCACTTACCATTTCATTTATTATGTATGAAAACGAAAAAAAAAATATTTTTCGAGTTCGACTAAAAGCTATATACCAGGAAGCTCCAATTAACGTACCAAGCAGCCTGTTAAATTTAACGGAATTAAAAAATACACAGTGTACAATGCACATGCACGCCGCTACTAAGTATCCGTCAGGATACCGGTATAGTATCATGTCAGTGATATTTAAACTCGAAACTAAAGCCGATTTTGAAACTCTTCAAGAGTGAGTTTTGGTGTTTTATTGCTTTACGTTGTAATTATGTTCTCGCCGCTGAGGGGGTAAGTTGTAGTTGTTCCGTAGTAAGAAAAGTCGTAGTTATTCAAAAACGGTTAGGCCATAGTTTATGTGTATGTAGTATCACATCAAACATCATCAGCCTTTCTCAGTCCACTGCTGGACGTAGGTCTCTCCTATTAACTATGCGTATAGACGCATTTGGAGGTCAATGCCCATAATCACCACGCTGGGCAAGCGGATTGGCGATCGCACTAATGTGTCCACTATGATGACGCTGCTGCCCGTCAATCAAATCAAAGAATAGTCAGTGACACTTCAATCCCTTAGTCAACTCTTACAACACCCGTGGGAAGAGTTGGGGTGGTGACAAATGTATTCTTACTACCGTCACCACACAGCATCCGTACGTAGTATACAACAAAGGTTTCGCTGCTATGATAATACTTAATATATTATATCCGGTGACGTTAAAGTACAAAAGGCCACCTTTGTTGGCGCCGTGACATAAGAAGGAAAGTGGAAACGCTTTGAAAGAGCTATATGATATTCTGAACTTTAAATGCTTTTAAGAATATTATTCTCGACTCACAACTCGTAGTATTGCAAAGTTTTCATGTCACACTCAGGCTGAAGTAATGTGTAGAGTTCAAGTAAATATAATCACCAATTTAAAAAAACCTACTTCAATCGATTTTCTCCAAAATCCCATCATCAGACCCCGACTCGGCGTCAATGGGACCAAGGAGCTACACCCGTTTGTTAAAAAAAAATCGGTTCACAATTCTCGGAGAAATATTGAAAAAATCTACACAAAAAACCGGCCAAGTGCGAGTCGGACTCGCGCGCTAAGGGTTCCGTACCATTATCAATTTATTATTAAAAAAATACAGTTAAATCAACCTACCTCAAAAACTATAAGAGATAATTTAGTCAAACCAATATATTTTTTTTTTAATTTTATATCGCCTAGTTTAAAAAATACAGGGGGGGACACATTTTTCAGACTTTGAGAGCTGATATCTCCAAAACGATTTGCTGAAATAAAATTGTGATGTACTTATGAACCTTCATATCATTTTCAAAGACCTTTCTATTAATACCCCACACGCTTATATACAACTAAAAAAAATCTATCCCTCAGTTACATGTATGGAGAGCCCCCACCCCAATTATTTTTTTTACAATTTAGTATCATAATCCTGTAGCGGTTTATACAACACATATTCTTACCAAATTTTGTTACTGTAGCATTTATAGTTTCCGAGTAAATCGTCTGTGACAGACGGACAGACGGACATGACGAATCTATAAGGGTTCCGTTTTTGCCATTTTGGCTACGGAACCCTAAAAAATCAGTCAAACACAAAAAACAATTAAGAGAAGGTGAGAAATAAAATGCAGTCTGTAATAATATCATTTAAATAATAAATAGTTCATCCTTCACTTTTCCCAATTGACTCATTTATGAGATTCAGATAACGTTTTATTAAATAAATAAATCTTTATTTCGAAGTACCGTACGACTAATAACTAAAAATAGGTTAATTTTATGGCTACAATGAATTCAAGACTACCTAAATTAAATTAAATGCTACCCGTTTAATCTGCCCTACCCAGTACATGAAAATTGGACTATCATATTTATCAGCCATCTTTAAAATGCTGTTGGGACTCCTCCTAAGTCGAGCTAGTAGTGATGCGATTTTGTTTCGCATGATTGCCGGGAAACCGTAGCTAAACATGCACGATGCACTACACCTACTAGGTAAGCCCAACAACATTCTAAATGCGTTGTTGTACTGCACCACAGATGTCATATATACGAGTACCATAGATCAAGCAAACGTATCTATTGAGCGTGTCAAATGAGCTCTTTAATCGCAGCTTGCAGCTTTCGGGCGTAAATTTTGTAAGTTGAAGTGAACAAAAACATTAATAATGCCTCCTTAAGTAATATTAATTGCAACAACACAAAAAAATATGAATAGTCAAGGGCCTGCGACATATTTAAAATCATAGGCAAGTAACAACTTCAGTACAAAATCTGACACGCTCGGCCGCCATACAAATGAATGAACTTGTTTCTTCTATCCTAATCTAATTCTGTGTACTGCACTCTCAATGCATTGTAGGCTCGCTTCGTATATCACATCGTATTAAATTCAAAACTAAATCAAATTTTTGGGGATATGTGAACTAAAACTTAAAGTATCCAAATATTAGTACCAAGCTAGCTACTATGCCTATTTTTAAAATCTTACCCCTTCATTCATAAACGTTTGCTAACGTAACAAGCCACTAATAATTTTATTCCTTGTCCCTTTCGGTCTTAACAATGTGTCGATAAGAGTAAAAGAGACAAACAATTATTAGCGGCTTGTTAAGTTAGCAAACGTTTATGATATGGGGGTTAGACAAACGTTTATGAATATGGGGGTTAGACAATTTGTGATACCACATAGAAATAATTATCAAATTTGATTGGTCGGAATTCCGAATCTACTTTTCCACCCGATTTCACTGTCTAACTTTTATTTAGCAATCTACGAGTACTGTGAATAAACTGAATCCTCTAAACGCAGACTAGATAATACCCTTTGTGCATTCATTCGCGAAAAGGTTTCTATATTTGGATGCTACACTTGTAATGAAGCCCGAGCCGAAATGATTAGTGTAATATTTATAATTGAGTCTGAAATAAACGAAAATAGTTGTAAACTCCCACTTCAACCATAATACAGGGTGCTCGCGAGCATTGAGAGAGATTTTAACTATGTATTTTATACGTCAAAAAATATTGTGTGACCTAATGTCAAATGATACAAGTTTTTTGAATATTTTTTAACATTTTTATTTTAGTTCGGTAAAAGTTTCCGATTAGATAACGCTTCATCCACTGACATAGAGGCTAAACGTGGCTTTCAGCATCCGACTTGGGAAGACTACAATGATAATAGTTTCACGTGACTAATCTACAGAAAGTAGCATCTACGGTTAGTTATAACAAATTTTTATTTTCTAGTTTTTGGTGCAATAAAAACCGTTTAACTTAAAACTTTTTTTACTTATTTTATTTTCAAGTTTTTAGTGCGATTGTTAAGTTAATTTCCGATACTATACCTACTTTTCTAGATCAAAGATGTTGTTTGTCATATGCAATACAATTATGCATGCTAGCGTTTAACTCTCACGCTTTAATTACGACGCACATGTAAACGTAATGGACATTATTTTATGTGTAACGAGAGGGGAATCCCTGCTGAATATATATTTTTAGAAATCAAAAGCTCAAAAAATGGCAGCTTGAATGCCCAAAGTGTCTCAAATAGACGTGTTATTCATACAATACCTTAGATAACAGAGATCTCATAATAAGGAATATTTCAATCGATTTGGTTTATTGAGAAAATCAAGTTGAAATTTTTCTTTTGTACGCATTATACAAGTCGAATTTCGAGACTATTAAATATAAACTTATACTGTCAGTCGATCAACCGGAGGTCCGCAGGTCTGACGGAAAGTCCGACGCGAACCGAGGGCCCAAAGGGTATTGACCCTCCGGTTGATAGACTGCATGGATTGCCATGCAGTCTATCAATCGGAGGGCCATAGGCTCGACAGCACTATGGCACGCACTATATGAACCGGAGGGACTAACCCACTCCCTACGCGAACCACTAACGCTGTCACTCTATCAGCTGGAGGGCCGAAGGCCCGACGGCTTGCCCTATGCTACGAGATCCACTCACGCTGTCACTCTATTAGCTGGAGGGCCGCAGGCCCGATGGCTCGCCCTACGCCAACCACTCACGCTGTCACTCTATCAGGCGGAGAGCCGCAGGCCTGACGGCTCGCCCTACGCGATCCACTCATACTGTCACTCTATCAGCTGGAGGGCCGCAGGCCCGACGGCTCGCCCTACGAGATCCACTCACGCTGTCACTCTATCAGCTGGAGGGCCAAAGGCTCGACGGCTCGCCCTACGCTACGCGATCCACTTACGCTGTCACTCTATCAGCTGGAGGGCCGCAGGCCCGACGGCTCGCCCTACGCGAACCACTCACGCTGTCACTCTATCAGCTAAAGGGCCGCAGGTCCGACGGCTCGCCCTACGCGAACCAGTCACGCTGTCACTCTATCAGCTGGAGAGCCGCAAGCCCGATGGCTCGTCTTACGCAATCCACTCACGCTGTCGGTCTATAAGCCGGAGGGCCGCGGGCGCCATGGCTCACCCTACGCAATCCACTCACGCCGTCACTCTATCAGCTGGAGGGCCGAAGGCCCGATTGCTCGCCCCACGTGATCCACTAACGCTGTCACTCTATCAGCTGGAGGGCCGCAGGCCCGGCGGCTCGCCCTACGCGATCCACTCACGCTGTCACTCTATCAGCTGGAGGGCCGAAGGCCCGACGGCTCGCCCTACGCTACGCGATCCACTCACGCTGTCACTCTATCAGCTGGAGGGCTGCAGGCCCGACGGCTCGCCCTACGCGATACACTCACACTGTCACTCTATCCGCTGGAGGGCCGCAGGCCCGACGGCTCGCCCTACGCGATCCACTCACGCTGTCACTCTATCAGCTGGAGGGCCGAAGGCCCGACGGCTCGCCCTACGCTACGCGATCCACTCACGCTGTCACTCTATCAGCTGGAGGGCTGCAGGCCCGACGGCTCGCCCTACGCGATCCACTCACACTGTCACTCTATCCGCTGGAGGGCCGAAGGCCCGAAGTCTCGCCTTACGCGATCCACTCACGCTGTCATTCTATCAGCTGGAGGGCAGGGAGTTATTGTAGGCAGTGGGCGGGGTTAGTTGCGCGTGGAACCGATGGCCGTTGGGGCGGTAAGGTTCTCGAGTGGCGGTTACGTACCGGAAGGCGCAGCGTGGGTAAGCCCCCCACAAGGTGGACTCATGGCCTAGTGAAGGCCCCTTGGATGCGGGAGGCACAGGGCCGGTCTTTGTGCCAATCTTTGGGGGAGGCCTATATTCACCAGTGAACGTTTTTCGGCTGATATGATGATGATAATTCAATCCGTATGTTTCTACCAAATATCTAAAAAAGTACTTCAAAATCTACATATCGCTAAACCTAGCGGTTGTGGCAGGCAGTAACTGGAGTATCAGATTTGAGGAGTTGGAAGTTAGTATTAAATTCGCATGTTCTAACTTAACATGTAAAGAACTTCTTTAAAATCAAGATATCGATAAAAGATTAACCTTGCGGTTATTGTAGGCAGTACTGCAGCATCAGGAGTGAGGAGTTGGAAGTCAAGATCAGGCTGTTAGTATTTGATTAAGCCAAACATGCTATACTTTCATTTTCACGTGTCTAACACTCTCGGTTAAGGTAAGCAGTACGTCTGCAGCATCAGGCTTTGAGGATACGAGGATACAAATATTATAATATTGCATTGTCATGGGGACTTGATAAGAGTTCCAAATTTTATTGATTTCGGTACAGTAGAAGTGGTCGAAAAATTGATCACAAGATTTGAAGCATCGACGACAGTTGATACGCGGTGAAGTTAATAAAAACCGTTTAATAAAAATTGTCAAAGATGTTGCGCCGAAACATGCGCGATGTTAAGAAAAGCGCTATGTGCTGCCCTTCTTAGTACAATTGAACAATAAAATTGGTTTTGGGGGCATTATTGAGCTGGTTTTAGACGTCCATGTCCATGGTCGCAGGTTCTTACTATAGCTTAGTAGTCTCAGATTGTGTTATTTGTGTTTTAAAATTGACGTTTTGCGATATAACCGACTGTAGTAATATCATTTTTTATGGCAAATTTTGGTCACCGTTTGGCATCGTAGGACAGCCACCCAACACCCACAAGATGCACAGACGACCTTATGAATGTCGACGGGAGACGCTGGATACGCTTCCAACCGGTGTGTATGGGTCACTGACGCGGAGCGGAGTGGAGCTGTGCTAAATAGACCAATTACATTCTTCAAATTCGAATTCGACACACTGTGATGCGGTCTCATTGGCCGAGCTCCCACAGCTCCGCTCCGCTCCGCGTCAGTGGAGCCGCACCCTTAGAGTATGATAATTAACTAATTGTAACCAAAAACGGCGATTGTCAAATAAATATCTTGGGACATCTTACACAAATCGAACTTAGTCCCACGTTAAGCTCAATTAAGGCTTGTGATGTGGGTACCTCTGGCGACGATACATAAAACATAAAATAGATAGATACAACTAGATACTTAAAAACATAGACAGCCATAACCAAGGAACAAACATTTGTGATAAATAAATACCTACATAAAGAATGCCCTCGCCGGGATTCGAACCCGGAATGTCAAGCAATAAGACATTTTCTTACAATCGAGTTTTAGATGCTACTGATATAGATCCCGAATGGCCTGAAGTGAGAATTGACACAGTGGCAAAATTTACTAAATGAATGTACTTTATTATCACACACTACTGCGATCGCCAATCCGCTTGGCCAGCGTGGCGATTATGAGCATTTGCGTGATGATGCGTCTACACGCATAGTCAATAGGAGAGGCCTACGTCCAGCAGTGGTCTGATATAGGCTGATGATGTGTAAATGTGCTTTAGGGTGCTCCTGCGATAACCATGTCTCATTAAAACAGGTGGATTCCCTTTACAATAACGAAGCGGAATTAAAAAGCGACATTTATTTCGTATTCTGTTCGAGCTCCTCATTAAAAAGGGGATTACAACAACATGTTTCATATATTTACCGACATTATTCGAAAAATAATGCGACGGGGAGGTTTTGTTTATGCTTAAAAAATAAAATATCATTGGACCCTCTTAGCAATGTGCTGTACAAATTCCAGAATATTTAAATATTAGATGTCATAATACAAGAAAAAGTGTTACTACTTAAAAATACAATTAATAAAAATCATTTGAATTGTCCCGCGCAGAACATTCTGAAAATTGCTATGGACATTTTTATGAAAAAATTCGTATGCAAGATGGGAACATTATTTTTTAGTTTAAGGATTACTACGTTCCCAATTGTTGACGGTCGTGATGTTTGCAGTTTGAGGTATACACCTGGTGACTTTATCAGTCCAATACTATGAGGCACATAACGTTAGAATAAATAAATGTGTATTATTAGTATATAACGTATTACGAGAGATTTTGAATTGAATTGAATTTCACAGATGATATCACCCAAAGCTTTCATCGTCAGGATTTTCTCTTCGTAGAAAATATTAGGATTTGTGCATGTATAAATTAAAAAGCTGGAACATTTTATGGGACGCCTTGCTTCTACGTTCTATTTGCCAAATTAAATTAAACTCTAATAGAATTCCGGGAATTACTCTGGCGTAAGTGCACTTCGAGATTGCATGGTCTTTATTGAAGTATATTGGAAATGGAAACGCAGTTAATAGTTAAGTTGAAAAGTTTAGTGACAAATCGAGACTAATAAGAATTAAATATTATTCTTACTAGTCTCGATTTGTCACTAAGCTTTTCAATTGAACTGTTAGCTGCGTTATACATAAAAATAAGGTCAATATCAATAAAACAGTGGTTTCATTAAATATAGGATTCCAATTTTCCTCTTTCATCATAACATGTCATCCAAAATTCAGGCAGATATTTTAGTGATTGTAAGTTAAAGCACTTTGATATAAAGACAAAAAGACAGGTGGCATTGCACGTAACTGATCATTTGGCATTGCACTATCAATAAGATTTTGTTTTTACCATTTTGTCTACAACCCTAAAATTTTACAATATTTCGGAACCCTTATTTTGTAAGCCCGTCTCGCACTTCACTGATTCCATTTAATAAGTTCTAATCATTTATCTGCTTCTTTGCGCTCACTTGCTAAACGGGCGACAAACGACAAAGAAGGTAAAACAACCCTGAGATTTCATGCCCAGTTTTTTACTTCTCTTTAAATGCAAGAACGTTTTAAATTCGTAGCAAAAGTTTTAAGTTTCAGCGGATTCATGTTTGAGCACCTAAAGAGTAATAAAAGAGTCATTTGCAGAAAAAGAATTGATAGCTTTGTTTTTCTTGTCTAATTGTATGATGTCAGTGATAACCGTCCGTAAGACCAAAGTAGTAGTCCGTAAAACCGGCCAATTATAGTCCAATACTGCAACTATAGTCCACAATTTTAATTCCTCAAGCATCAGTCTTCTTTTAGGCTTTTTTAGGGTTCCGTAGCCAAAATGGCAAAAACGGAACCCTTATAGATTCGTCATGTCCGTCTGTCTGTCTGTCCGTCTGTCACAGCCGATTTACTCGGAAACTATAAATGCTACAGTAACGAAATTTGGTAAGGATATGTGTTGTATGAACCGCTACAGGATTATGATACTAAATTGTAAAAAAACCATTGGGGTGGGGGCCCTCTATACATGTAACTGAGGGATATAATTTTTTTTTTTAGTTGTATATAAGCGTGTGGGGTATTAATAGAAAGGTCTTTGAAAATGATATGAAGGTTTATACATCTAATTTTTATTTAAGCGAATCGTTTTCGAGATATTAGCTCTCAAAGTCTGAAAAATGTGTCCCCCCTTTCTATTTTTTAAACTACGGTATATAAAATTCAAAAAAAAATATATGTTATGCACATTAATAAACTCTATCAACGATTTTTAGTTTGATTAAATTATCTCCTATAGTTTTTGAGGTAGGTTGATTTAACTGTATTTTTTTAATAATAAATTGTTATGGTACGGAACCCTTCGCGCGCGAGTCCGACTCGCACTTGGCCGGTTTTTTGTTATTAATGAAGCCGGTTTTTATTAATGGGCCGTGTGGTGACCCGGTGGCAGTAAGAATAGTACATTGTGTATTTAGTGCGGTAAGTAAGAATCTGCAAACGAGTGTGTAAGTAAAGCCCAAGCCGAAGGCGCGGGCTTTACTTTACACGAGTTCATAATTATTGTACTGCCCGTGGTGGTGGTGGTTTTTCATCACACCTGTGATGCAAAAAAGTAAATAAAACAATATATTTTCACAAAACTACTCTAAAATGGTCTAAATCAGGGATGACTTAATTTCATCATTTTCATAAAAGAAATCTCGGCGCGGCGTGTGGCGTGCGCCGGACCGCGCTAGTGCGACGTAATGTAATGTTGTATGAAAATCCTTAACGGCCTACTAGGACGTAATGACGTACCTACGGCGCGCATCACCGCAGCGTATTGGCGCACTTACCGAACAGGTGTGATGAAATATATTTGTCATCACCCCAACTCCTCCTGTGGGTGTCGTAAGAGTCGACTAAGTGATTGAAGTCTCACTGACCTTTATTTGATAAAATATTGATGATGGGCAGCAGCGTCATCATAGTAGACACATTACTGCGATCGCCAATCCGCTTGCCCAGCGTGGCGATTATGGGCATTTACCTCCTAATACGTCTGTACGCATAGTTAATAGGAGAGGCCTACGTTCAGCAGTGGACTGAGATAGGCTGATGATGTATGATGATGATGATGATGATGATGTAGTTATAATTACACCTAATGAGAGATATTTGATTCAGTTTCCGACCATTGTTGGGAGAGTTTGAAATATAGGGTAAAATCACCAATAGATGAACAGTTAAGCAACTTTCCCAACTTTAAATATTTTTTTCTATATGATGTAACTCATATTCATCAATTTTAATTTTTTTATATGATTCCGCGTTTTATTGAGTTTAGAATAAGTTATTTTCTGGCCTCGTATTAAACTTCAGTAATTTTATAAAAATGATTATATTAAAAAAGGACCCAAATTTCCCAGTAGTTGAACAAAGTGCCCTATCACTGAACAATTTGACCCCAATAGATGAACCAGCATAATTGCAATATAGCGAGACCAATATTGTGGCAATCTTTGGGGGAGGCCTATGTTCAGCAGTGGACGTCTTTCGGCTGATATGATGATGATGATGATGATGAGACCAATATATGAACGCCAAGACTCCAATAGATGAATAGAGCATAGTAAAAATGTTGGTTTCTTAGATAAATTAATTTTATTTAACCTAAAGAACCTTCTTTTAATGAAATATAAACACGGTGTACATTGTGTAACAATCTGATCTCTAAGAACCAAAGTTTAACTTTTCTCAAATTCGATCGTTCAATAAAATCAGTTGGTTCATGTTTTGGACACTGCATCAACGAAATGAACGAACTAAATTGATTCGAATTCATTTATTGGAATCCAACCCAAAAGATGAACCAGTAAATTTTCCTAGTTCACGTTTTGGACAGCGATTCTTGAGTTGAACGATCCCGTTTCCATACAAAAGTAAATTACTTTAAAACGTGTTACATGAAAAAAGGGTCGTTCATCTATTGGTCTAAAAATCAACTACAAAACTGATTGTAATTTTATGTATAAATATTACATCTAGCTATTTTATTATAATTTAGACAAGCATTTGAAAATTCGTACCTTTGCCCAAAAGTTGACCGTCGTTCATCTTTTGGCCCGAACACACAATATTGGAACCATAACTTGACCAGCAAATAACTCATAAAATAATTAAAAAATAAGTATTATTTATAATATACACAATAGAGATATTAGTCTAAAATCTATACTGAAGTGAAACAAGGAAATAAAAGCCATATTCGATTTTTTACGTAATTAAAAGCTTAAATTTTTGAGGGCTTTTCTTAATAAGGATCCCATATAAAACGCAATTTTGGCGCAAAGCTCAAACTCGACGACCGCTCACTGCCTCGTGCGTGGCTTAATTGTCTGGGAATTCGCACGCGAGACTCGATATAGTGCTGCCGCCTGTAAAAAAAATACTCCCAGGCGTGTAAAATTATTCCTGATTTAATTATTTACATTTTTAGGCCTATCAGTCAACTTCTGGGTGGCAGTCATCTATTGGTGCTTTTACCCTAGTTAGTTGGTTTTACGGCATGCCATTTTACCAGTATGAAAAAAATGAGATTTAGCTCCGTGGTTGGCAGGAAGCAAATACCTTACGGCATTATGTCCGCCATTTGTACTCTTGTTTGATGCAATAACTTTTTAAATAAATACATTCTTTCAACGCGCAATTCGCTTCATTATGGCCCAAGACTTGAATTCAAGAATTATCTTCGAACGACGACTGAATAATTCAAACCTCAAATTATGAACAAAGATCTCGAACAAAGAGAATTGAAGAAAATACAGTTCACTCGATTCATACTTGAAGTATTGAGTCGTGTTACTAAAAATAATGAAATTATTGTACTTCTTATAGAAGCAGATGCTTTTATACAGTATTATATAGTAGTATATAGTAGGCACAATATGAAAAAAATCATGTATATTATGCTATAAGCTTGAAACTTAAAAATAAAACTGTTTCGAAGATAATCAGCTCAGCAGTTTTTGAATAATTATGGAACCCTAAACTGAGCATGGTCTGACATTCTCTTGGCCGGTTTTATAATGTTCACAGAGATGGGCAAAAATTAATCCGTAATCGTATTACTTTTTGCTTTAAATTATATTTATATGAGGTGTACTTTGTAAACTAGATTACAAAGTACACATACAATAGTAATCGGAAGATGTAATCGGAATATTTTCTGCATTATTACTACGGAGCTATACATGTAAATAGAATGATAGACGATAACAGTATATTGCTGAATAATAGAATAGATATTTTTTTATTTCATCATCATCATCATCATATCAGCCGAAAGACGTCCACTGCTGAACATAGGCCTCCCCCAAAGATAGCTCTCCGAATCGCTAAACTGAAGTGGCAGTGGGCGGGGCACATTGCGCGTAGAACCGATGGCCGTTGGGGCGGGAAGGTTCTTGAGTGGCGGCCACGTACCGGAAGGCGTAGCGTGGGTAGGCCCCCCACAAGGTGGACCGATGACCTGGTGAAGGTCGCAGGAGTCCGCTGGATGCGGGTGGCGCAGGACCGGTCATTGTGGCAATCTTTGGGGGAGGCCTATGTTTTTTTATTTATTAAAACTTTATTGCACAAAAGTAAAACATAACGCACAAAAGGCGAACTTAATGCCATGAGGTATTCTCTACCTGTCAACCTTAAGGATGGGCTGTGCTACATCTATCTAGTTAAATAATATGAACAAAAACATATACATCATATCTATACCTACACAAATATATACACGAACTAACTACATACATACTACTATATATACTGATATGATAATAATAAATTTTTGCAGAGTTAGTCAACTTAAAGAACATGTTAAGTTTTATAAAGTGCTCAATTGTATTGTAAATGCAAGATAACATACTCGTAGATATAGGTATAAAGAAATATTGTACGCCTTTGTAGGGCAGGATTTGGAGAACATGAAACATTTGTAAGATCTTTGTAAACCCAAAAACATGCAATGAAAAATATTAGATTTGATTTGATAAATGAATAAATAAATATCTTTGGACATCTTACACAAATCGACCTAGTCCCATGGTAAGCTCAATTAGGGCTTGTGATATGGGTACCAGGCGACGATATATATACGAGTAATAGATAGATCTATACATATAAGATACTTAAATACATAGTCAACCATGACCATGGAACAAATATTTGTGATAAATAAATACACAAATAATTCCCTCGCCGGGATTCGAACCCGGAACCTTCAGCTTCGTAGGCAGGTAGGCATTCTAGAGTCAATGGCTTATGGTTCCAATAAGTTGCATAAGTCTACGCAAAATGAAATCTTTATGCTTGAAAATAATGTAAAGTATTAAATTTCACTTACTTTCATCTCCCTTCGATCTTGATTTAATGTCTTCTGAGGTCATTACAGGGCTCATCGGAATACCCCCGCCTAATGAACTCGAGAAAGAAAATCGAGTTTACTAAAAGGGGAGAATTTGATTCGATTTCAAACTTTTCGAATGAACCCACCGAGAAACCTCCAAATTAGAAGCGAAAAATGGATCTGTCGTTCGTGGTTAATTAAAATAAATTATTCACGGGGCTCTTTAATAAATCGCTCGATGTCGCGAATCGTCCCCGTCTGAATTGTAATTCCTAAATAATGATGCCTCCGTATTTCTTTTGTATCTTTGAGGCCTGTTCAGATATTGTCAAATACGATTCATAAAAAAATTTGGAATGTGTACCTTCCAGGCCCCTATTTAGCCACGGTGACAAATGCGATAATTGTGAAATGTACCGTTTCACCAATTGCAGGCGGGCATATGCTGCGGTTACCACTTATCATCGGACGGGCCGTGTAGTTGTTTGCCATCAACATCAAATATATTGCGAGACCTTTTAGAAATCAACAATTAATATCGACTTTTTAGCGAAACAAAATTGCTATAGCCACAAAAAACACGACACATTGTAACAAAATTCCGACACAGACTAAACTTCATGGCCGAAAATTGTTCTAAGCCTTACGACAAATTGTCAAGACTTACCAAAAGTAAAAAGAAGTTTATTTACTATGTAATACCGTTATTAGTAATAATTTTATGTAGGTGGCAAGCAAACACATTAACCGTCCGATAGTAAGCGGTAGCCGAAGGCCTAAGATATCAGTAACAGTGATATTTTACAATTGTCACACTTGTCGTTATGGTGAAATAGTGGCCAGATAATAGGTACATTACCATAATATTTTACTCAAACATGCAATCGCAGTAGTGTGTCCAAACATTATGTTGTCTTAAATCTTCTATCAATAAATGGTCCGTGACACTTCAATATCTTAGTCGACTATGATGACGCGGCGCGAAGCCCGCCAACGCGAGTATGTAGCCCGCGCGGGCATTCCGCGAAAATTGTCATCATTGTCATCAAACTCGCGTGCGTGTTTTCGCGTCGCGATTCGCACACGAATCTATAGGAAATCTTATTCAATGTTTCTGAAAGTGCCTCTCATGCTTCCATAAAATACTCAAACTTCAGTTGATATTCGATACGATTTCATATTCCGCGCTGGTCCCTACATTATTAATGAAGACGCATTTGACGACTGTCTAAATGGAAATTATTTTATTTTATCGGTAAAAATTACATATTGTACATCATCATCATCATCATAAGCCGATGAAAGTCCACTGCTGGACGTAAGCTTCTCCTATTAACTATGCGATGCGTATAGACGCAGACGCATTATATAGGAGGTAAATGTCCATAATCGCCACGCTAGGCAAGCTGATTGGCGATCGCAGTAATGGCATCATCAATCTTTTGTCAAGTAATGGTCAGTGACACTTCAATCCCTTAGTCGACTTTTACCACACCCGCAGGAGGAGTTGGGGTGGTGACAAATGTATTCTTACTGCCGTCACCACACGGCCGACACACTGAAAAAAATAATTTGTTAATGGTAACCGAACTTTCGTCAACCTGTAACTTAAAAAAAGTGACGAGCGAACTAAGGCAATATCTTACCAAAATCAGTTCGGTTAATTTTCTACTAAACAATTGATGTTGTGTATTGCTAAACAATATTAGTTATATCGTGTGAAAACTGTCTGTTGTATATTACCATAAGTTCAGTTATATTTAGTTTACAATTCAGTTATTGTAGACGTGCTGTATGTTGATAACAAATTTACTGTTTGTCAAAATCTTACTGAATTCACAACTTACTTTAATCAAATTTTCTGCTACGCCTAAACCAACTGGCTCAGTAATGTTTAACATAACTTTTTTGTTACCTATAACCAATTTAGAGTATTATTTTAAGCAATTTGTTTCATTATATTTAACCAAATTATTTGCCTGCATGTAACCAAACGAATAGGTTATACACGACAAAAATACGTTGTTCATATACAGCCAAATGTTTAATTATTTTGACCAAATAGTTTGCCTACTTCTAACCAAATGAATAGGTTATACATGACAAAAATACGTGGATCATATACAGACAAATATCAAATGAGTTGTAAATAGGGCTCACTGCCTGTATAAAATCCAGTACGTCTCATCGTCACCTTTCTTATCCCATGGGTGATGAGACGTACTGGATTTTATACAGGCAGTGAACCCTATTTACAACTCATTTAACTACAAGTAGGGTGTATATGTATAAGCCACATCGATGATTACCCAAAAAGAAGTACCTAATACTAAACGAGCAAAAAAAATAAACATTTATTTTAATTAACTTTATTAATTGTAATAATAGAAACATTCAAATAATAGAAACATTCATAGTCATTTATAAGAACGGTATAGTAATCAAAATAATGAATCAATTAATAATACAATCGCGAGCAAAAGTACTTTTTGCATCACTTTATAGGTTTTCATTGCACAGAGTATCTTTGTAAACCAATTTATTTTTCTAAATTATTTTACGAGTAATTCCATTATTTTGCTTGATACATTAGCTTCAGAGTCTCTTTGATTACAAGGAAAATGAAGAAATTAAAATTATTTAGTTTACAAAGACATGACATGGTTTGAAATGTCCTTATGTAACCTTCTAATCCCCATTCCCGAAGGCAGTCTCCGAGGGTGTCTGCTGGTGGAGGTACAACTTCCATTTTGGAATATTCAAGTAACTTGACATACATATGTCATACACATCGCACAAAATACAGATCGCCAAGGCGTTTGGTTATTTCTATGCTAACTATTGTCTATATAATGAAGTACGTTTGGTTACACATTGTATTTTATTTGGTTAGATAAAGTGAATGGTCTGCTAGAGTAGCAAACCCGTATTTGGTTTTACTCTACTAGACAAAACGGGTTATATGTAACAAAAATATGTATTATAATAGCAAATCATTGTTGAGTTAAATCTAAACAATTTTATGTTATGGATAATAACATCGTCTTTGTTAGAAGCTAGGACTTGGTTTTTGTTGCATATTGTCAATGCTTACTCTTAAATTAGACCAAGCGGTTTATTTACATGTGAACACTTGAATTTGTTTACTGTTTTAATGTAAGACGTATACAAGCATTTATTTACGAATAGCCCAACTTAGAATAACATTATCCGTTTGGTTTTTAATACGCAAACCTGTTTGTTAATAGAAATTAACTTTAGTAACGCCATACCGAATTATGGTTAATGATGAAATAGCCAAAGTAGTTCAGTTAAATTTTTTTTTCAGTGCATATTGTATTGTACAGTAAAGGTAAAATATAGGTATAGATACGAACAAAGTACCAAAATATAAGAAGTACCTTAGATAAATATGTACCCTGCTCTTGTTTCTATGGGGATGTGTTAGCCTTCATAGCCTGCTTGGTAGTAATACTGTCTACAAAGCTGGAGGTTTCGGGTTCGAATCCCAGCGAGGGCTTTATTTGTGTATTTATTTGTTTCATGGTCGTGTCTGTCTATGTATTTTAGCAACAACATATATATTTAAACTACTATAAATATCGTTACTTGGTACTCAATACCCATATCACAGGCCTTCTTTGAGTTTACCGCGACTGAGACGATTTATGTAAGATATCCAAAGATAATATTTTCTTCGGTTACCGCGAGGATTACACATGAAATAAAACTATGAAAACGGATAAACTCGCGTATATTAACTAATTTTAACTTCATTCCGACGTTTCCAACACTTTACAGGGTTCGTGGTCTGTTATTATTAATATACGCGATATGATTAGATTATATGTTGTTGTTATTAGTTGGCAGGCTTGATGACTTCCAGCCTCCCGAACAAGCCGGTTTCCGAAGAGGCTTTAGTACCGTAGACCATATCCATACGCTTCGCCAGGTTATACAGAAGACCAAAGAATATAACCTGCCCCTCTGTTTAGCGTTTGTGGACTACGAGAATGCCTTCGATTCGATCGAATCCTGGGCTGTACTACAGTCTCTCCAACGGTGCCAAGTCGACTACCGCTATATATCGAGGTGTTGAAGTGTTTGTACGAGAGCGCCACAATGTCAGTCCGACTCCAAGACCAGAGCTCGAAGCCTATTCTGCTGCAGCGGGGAGTTAGGCAGGGAGATGTCATCTCCCCTAAGCTGTTTACCGCTGCACTGGAGGACTCTTTAAGACTCTGGACTGGAGAAGGCTGGGTATTAACGTAAACGGCGAGTACCTCACTCACCTTCGATTCGCTGACGATATAGTAGTCTTGGCTGAGACCTTGGAGGACTTAAGTACTATGCTCGTTGACCTCAGTAAAGCCTCCGAGCGAGTTGGTCTTAAAATGAACATGGATAAGACGAAAATCATGACAAATTCCCATGTAGCACCAACTCCCGTAATAATCGGAGACTTTACACTCGAAGTTGTAGACGAATATATATACCTAGGACAAACTATCCAGTTAGGTAGGTCCAACTTCGAGAAAGAGGTCAATCGTCGAATCCGACTCGGTTGGGCAGCGTTCGGGAAGCTACGACACATATTTTCGTCCAATATTCCGCAGTGTTTGAAGACGAAAGTCTTTGATCAGTGTGTGTTGCCAGTGATGACATACGGTACTGAAACGTGGCCGCTTACAATGGGCCTCATAAGACGGCTCAAAGTCACCCAAAGGGCAATGGAGAGGGCTATGCTAGGAGTCTCTCTGCGTGATCGGATTAAAAATGAGACCATCCGCAGCAGAACCAAAGTAACCGAAATAGCTCTCCGAATCGCTAAACTGAAGTGGCAGTGGGCGGGGCACATTGCGCGTAGAACCGATGGCCGTTGGGGCGGGAAGGTTCTTGAGTGGCGGCCACGTACCGGAAGGCGTAGCGTGGGTAGGCCCCCCACAAGGTGGACTGATGACCTGGTGAAGGTCGCAGGAGTCCGCTCGATGCGGGTGGCGCAGGACCGGTCATTGTGGCAATCTTTGGGAGAGGCCTATGTTCAGCAGTGGACGTCTTTCGGCTGATATGATGATGATGATGATGATGTTATTAGTTAATATAAGCGAGTTTATCCGTTTTCATAATTTTATTTCATATCCAAAGATATTTATTTTTTTATAAAATTTGTGTTTATTTAATATTATTCACGAAGAAATTTCTAATGTTTCATTAAACACAAAAGAGAATTCCCTGGCTCGATAAAAGCACTGTTAAGTGCCACGTGCAAAAACCGAGGACATAATCCCACGATCAAACACATTTTCACACGTTAAGGCAAAACTTGTCAGGTGCAGAGGCAATTTCCAAACAAAAAGCGTACTTAAGTCCAGGGAAATGTATGTACCATAGATTACGTAACATAATAGGTAGCAGATACACCGCTCTCAAACGAGTAGGGTAGAGAGGGGCAGGTTGAGCAGTCGGGTATGTTGAGCAACTTAAATGTCTTGGAAACTACACACGCTAGGCTAGGAGATTAAATTGCAAAAAAAGAGGTCTAGTGAAAATGAACACAAGAACCTATAAAAAGTTCCTATGTGGCGCAGGACATGGTGGCAAGTAAAATATTGATGTTTGTTTCTATCGCCTACAGTTGCGATAATAAGTGCTACCAGTAATATTTGTTGATATGAACACATAATCTGTTTATCGAATTATAATACTAATTTTAGCACATCTCTCACATATTTTTTAGGGTTCCGTAGCCAAAATGGCAAAAACGGAACCCTTATAGATTCGTCATGTCCGTCTGTCCGTCTGTCACAGCCGATTTACTCGGAAACTATAAATGCTATAGTAACGAAATTTGGTAAGGATGTGTTGTATGAACCGCTACAGGATTATGATACTAAATTGTAAAAAAAGCCATACATGTAACTGAGGGATAGAAACATTTTTTTAGTTGTATATAAGCGTGTGGGGTATTAATAGAAGGTCTTTGAAAATAATATGAAGAATTATAAGTCTTATTTTTATTTAAGCAAATCGTTTTCGAGATATCAGCTCTCAAAGTCTGAAAAATGTGTCCCCTCCCCCTCTATTTTTTAAACCACGCGATATAAAATTAAAAAAAAATACATGTTATGCACATTAATAAACTCTATCAACGATTTTTGGTTTGATCAAATTATCTTCTATAGTTTTTGAGTTAGGTTGATTTAACTGTATTTTTTAATAATAAATAGATAATGGTACGGTACCCTTTGCGCGAGTCCGACTCGCACTTGTTTTAAATATTTTCTTGTGATAAAACAACTCCAGAGGCTTATTTTTTAATGTAATTTTGGCTTGCTCAACTTACCTCGGTATCGGGGCAAGTTGAGCATAATTTATCTGACTTTTATCACTTTAAGAATTTTTCTTTAAAATTGTAGACGAAAAAAAAAGGATCTGGAGACGTTTTGTCTCTATAAAATTTCCTATCAACTGCAGTAGATTTTATAATTTTAAAACCTAGTGCCTAGAGCCTAGGAATTACAAAGCAATAAATTCAAATGTGCTCAACTAGCCCCTCTTTACCCTACCTAGCCGGGTTATTAGAGTTAAGCAAAAAGTAATCTGATTACTTCTATAAATTACATTTGTACGTGCATGCAAAAGTAATCGGAAGAAGTAATCAAATTGCTTTTTGCCCAACTCTGCGGGCTACACTTATATTATGTACACCGACAGCGTCGGGCAAACTGATTGTTTGTTTGCCACTTACGATGTATGAGAAGTTAGTTTTTCATAAATACAAAACAGAAAACTATGAGCTTTCATCCACACTTACTTGTGCTATCTATGTTATTTGGATATCTCTATTAACATGATATCAGCTTATTAAAACGGCGCTGTGAATACGATATCTCACGTCAACTTAAAATTGTTTGATTACTAAGTTGACGAAGCGTGTGGCGGATTCCATTTTGTATAATTTAATAATAAAATTCCTTATTTGTTTTAAATATTAATACTTAAAATTTAGTGGAATTCGTTTTTTAACAGTTAAGTTTTGTGGAGGTACTGATACAAAAACCAGCCAAGTGTGAGTCGGACTCGCACGCGAAGGGTTCCGTACATATTATCAATTTATCATAAAAAAATACAGTTAAATTAGTCTCAAAATCTAGAAGAGATAATTTTAATACAACCAAAAATTATTAAAATAATTTGTTGATAATAAGTAACACAAGTTTTTTTATAACGCGTAGCTTAAAAAATAGAGGGGAGGAGCACATTTTTTAAGACTTTGAGAGCTGATATCTCGAAAATGGTTCGTTTAAATAAAAATCTTTCTTTGAAACATTTATATCATTTTTCAAGACCTTTCTATTGATAGCCCACACGCTTATGTAAATCGAAAAAAAAAATTGTAATTAATAGCAATTTCAAACCTTACTTTAATTTTAAGGTATTTAATCTGCCGTGTGGTGACGGCAGTAAGAATACATTTGTCACCACCCCAACTCCTCCTGCGGGTGTCGCAAGAGTCGACTAAGGGATTGAAGTGTCACTTACCATTATTTAATAAAAGATTGTTGATGGGCAGCAGCGTCATCATAGTGGACACATTACTGCGATCGCCAATCCGCTTGCCCAGCGTGGCGATTATGGGCATTTACCTTCTAATACGTCTCTATGCATAGTTAATAGGAGAGGCCCGTAGGCCTCCTGGACGTGTCCAGCCGTGGGCTATCATAGGCTGATGATGATGATGATGATGATGATTTAAATCTCACGCTAATTGGGTATCCCTTAAAGTGAAAATGCCCAGTAACGTATCTGCTAAAAGCTAAAAAGATATTTAATCTGCAGTGAGCGGGCACCTGCGATCGAGAGTGCACGCGAACTTCCGACGCTTTAACTAACAAAGGTTGTTAAGGCCGCATTGATTTTGTACCGCCGTGTCGAACTCTACTTAAGGCGTTGCTGACTTCTCATACTAGATCTCCTAGTAAACTGGGGTCTGTTTCTTTCAGCGTTAGAAAAAAAGGATGATTTCTTGAAATATCATTTTATAAAAGAAACGCTATTGAAAACCGAATCCTATGATTCGGTAACAATTAAAAATAATTAACTGTTATTTACATTCCTTTGATTTCATACATATTTATTTTTAGAATGACTGTTATCAATATTATTTTGAATAAAAACCAGGTGGAGGTTCAGAGTCCAAATTTAAGATTCATGGTTGCGACGAATATTTGACTACAGTTTAATATTATTTTCATTATCTTTACAAAACTGAACACGATTTAACTTTATGTGGCAATCCGCTATTTTGGTCTAGTTCGTACTGAAAATTCTCTTATATCAATAAAGTCAGTCCTAAAATAATTATAATAAAATTAAACCGTTAAGATCGCGTATTTTTTGTCACTAGGCGGGACATTTATTGCCTCGGAGAGCCTAGGTGTACTATCGACATAATTGAATCCTGACCCACAATAGGAGTTTGTCATAGTAACATTGAAAATAAAACATTATCACACATTATTACATTATATTTATTATAGTACATTATCAAGCGTTCACGCCTCATCATCAAACATGTCGCGCGGGTTGACTAAGTTCACGTGAATTTAACCGTTTAATTATATTTATAGTTATTATGTCTCACAAACGCTTAAATTATATTAGTGCTAAATTGCCAAAATGCTTCATCTAGCGATATGTGGAGATCGATGTTCGTCTTTAAACGCCAAGAAAAGCTCAGTAACTAGAAAAGTTTGAACAACAGGCGCTCTATGGTGTTACCATGTTTCGGTACATTATAACGATCTTTACGGTACTTTTTGATCGTGTTGGGGATGTAGAAAACTGATAATTATAAGAAAAAAACTCAATAAAACTGTTGAGATAGCACTTTTCTTCAAATCGCCTGTTAGTTCATATTTTGTCACTTATCACGCGGCAAAATGGATGACTTGCCGCAAAGAAATGTACTTCAACTTAAAAAAAAGTAACTAAACACGTACTCTAAACAGCCTTATATGACAGCCTCCGTAGATCAGTTGGTTGTATGGTGACAGTAGTAAGAATACATTTGATACCACCTCAACTCTTCCCGCGGGTTTCATAAGAGCCGACTAAGGGATTCAAGTGTCACTTACCATTCTTTTATAGAAGATTGATAATGGTCAGCAGCGTCATCATAGTGGACACAAATTACTGCGATAGCCAGTCCGCTTGCCCAATTCCCAGCGTGGTGATTATGGGAGTATGGGCATTTACCTCTTAATGCGTCTAGTAATTTAGTTAATAGGAGAGTCCTACGTCTATCAGTGGACCGATATAGGCTGATGATTTAGATGGTATGCATGAATGGTTTGATAGTGTTTACCTACCACGAATGAAATTCCAGATTTGAAATCCTGATGAAAGATTTTCTATGCTACGGAGGCTAAAACCTGTACCTGTACTATTA
>JALPQI010001508.1:0-39008 GCA_025490895.1 Thaumatotibia leucotreta
GGGTTGCACTTTAGAAAAATCATTACACCTAATCAACAACAAAATTTAACGAAATGGTTATCTTATACGACTCGTAGGATCAGATATTATAGCTGGATTAATTATTCGCCCGTATCAAATACCCACGCTGTTTTGATGATTATATTTTCATAGTTTTATTTCATGTGTAATCCTCGCGGTAACCGAAGAAAATAGTAAAATATGTATTGAAATTTGGATCGTTCAGCTAGATCTGTGATAAAAAGTGCTACCAGTAATAGATCTATATCTGTTGATATTAATACTTAGTCGGTTTATGTGTTTATCGAATTGTAAATACCAATTTCTGCACACCTTATTTTACGGCTTATTTAGGGTTTCTCCATTATTACTTAATAATTAATCTGCAAAAAACATTTTTTTCTTCATCATAAAAAAGCTTATTTTTATATGTAACTTCGGCTTGCCCAATTTGACTTTTATCACTTGGAAACGGAAAATGAAACGTCTTTTAGCTGTTCGTAGACCTTAATAAATAAAAATAATATTGCTTCGTATTTACAATGTTGAATTTATGGCAGCGCCCCAGTCACTTGCCTCTATACACTTTAATATGTTCCTTACAAAAGCGATTCGAAACTTGGCCCCACGGCGCAAAGTTTCGAACCCATAACGCCAGAAACATGGAGCTAGTACCAGTGCTGCAAACTCTCCTGATTTATCAGGAGTTCTTCTGATTTTTAGCTCTGTCTCCTGATCTACTGTTTTATTTATAGATTTGAGTCAAATCTCCTGATTTTGACAAGTAGCGATTACACTCCTGGAAACTCCACCCGTGTTAGGTTGGCAACAAGTATTTTCACTTACATTTCTATGTAATTGAACGAAGATAATGGAACGGAACGTTGTCATTCCATCGACTCGATTATTTCTTATCTGTGTTGTACCATGTGTCAAATCAGTCACTTCCTTGTTCAGTCTCGTCAGTCAAGTGTCAATGTATGGTCAATGTCAACCGGTAATATTTTGCCGCGAAAGCTGTTCATTTGTTCAAAGCTGTATTTATGCTAACTCTATGCTCGTGTCGCGTACTATAGTAACGTAAACAGCAGTTGTGTTGTGATTGTGATCAAGGAAAAAATAAAGAAAACGTGTACCAGTGGAAGGTCCAGTAAAGTACTATTTAATTAATAAAATTTATGTTTTGTGGTGTGTGTTTTTGGTTTTGCACTGTACAAGGCTATACAGTAAAAGTTCTTGCTTTGCCCACAATATCACCAAAGAAATGCTCTCTCTATAAAATAAAAGCATGTATGAGCATGAGCAACATCAAGAAGAAAGACAATAAGCGAAAATTTATAGAATAGGAATGTATAAAAGGTAAAACCTCAAAGTAACTGTCAGTGTCAACACTGTCAACTGTCAAGTCTGATTGTCATGAGACGAGAATAAAGTAAAATGCATATGTCATGTTGTTTTTTGTGTGTTGTCTGTTTCACTAAATTATTTTACTAAATCAAATTAATTTATAATTAGCACAAAAAGGTATGTTATTTTAATCTTCTGATTTTTTTTGTTGTCTCCTGATTTTTTTCTTCCAAGTCTCCTTTTTTTCATGCAGGTGGAGTTTGCAGCACTGGCTAGTACCGAGCCATGTTAGTCTAGTATCTATACGGTTTTCTCTTATTATATCGTTGTGTATTCCCTGAAGGAATGTAGGAAGTGAGTTTCCCTGTGAATATGTAGAAGATGATGCAGCAAGTCTGAGCTTATGTATTGTCATATTCGATTTCACACCGCTTGCGTGACGTGCGATTGACCATAAAGCCTGATGACAGTAAGTCACCTGAAAATATAATAAGGGTACACGGAAAAAACATGTCCAATGCTCAAAAAAATCATGGCAAATTCACACCTTATTCTGTTAAAAGTAAGGTGGTTTTTCCTTCTGTAATTTGAATTGACTAGACATGTTCTTTCCGTGAACCCTTCATATACATTTTAACTCGATGTTTTATTGTCTCTGTACCTATGTTATAAAATATTACAAACAAAGAAATGGCTGTACTTCAAGTTAAAATATAAGCATCTAGCGGGCCAGCAAGGCGGTGGCAACTAACAGGTTACTGATTGTCTCCTGTTCGTTGCCACTGCGATTTGGACTCTACTTTTCACTTACGATCAGGTGGAGTGGAGCCACTTTGTTGTGCCAACATAAAAAAAAATAATAAAAGACACGCGAAGTAAATGCATTTATGTTATTATATTAATTCATTTAATGCCTATTCTACAAGGAGAGATAACTTGATAGATAAAGCCGGGCCACGTGGCAGCGGGCGGCCTTGCGCGCAGGCGCAGAAAGTAGTCCTGCGCTTTCGGCGCACACGCACCAAGGCTGGCCATGCGCAGTTCATGCCGATGCCGGGTCGATATCTTATAGCTATAGGTACAAAGCTAGCTATAGGTATAGGTATGCCTTGTGGTGACGGCAGTATGAATACATTTGTCACCACCCCAACTCCTGTGGGTCTCGTAAGAGTCGACTAAGGGATTGAAGTGTCACTAACCATTTTACAAGATTGATGATGGGCAGCAGCGTCATCATAGTGGACACATTACTGCGATCGCCAATCCGCTTGCCCAGCGTGGCGTTTATGGGCATTTACCTCCTAATGCGTCTATACGCAAAGTTAATAGGAGAGGCCTACGTCCAGCAGTGGACTAGTATAGGCTGATGATGATAGGTACAGTCAAGGGCATAAATATGTATACACTATTTTACCTTATGCCGTAAGAATAAGGTGCAAAAGTGTATACATATTTTTTCCCTTGACTGTACAAAAATAGGCTTTTGTTATTAGGTATGGTATTTTTAGAGCCAACTTGTACTCGATCATAATTCTTTTCGTTGTCTTGTTTCATACCACTCTGTCATGCTTTTAGCTACCTGTTTCGACTCAGTTCTCAGTACTAAACTCAGTTCTCTGTGTTACTAAACACAGTTCTCAGGCAAAACTGTATTTAAAAAAGTTATAAGCAAGATGGCGGCAATTTAGAAAAAAGATATATATTGAAAGTTTTCGTTCAGTGTTTGGCGGTTTTTAACAAAGTATTTTTTTTAATTTGTAACTAATATCGTACCGATTTTACATTTACTGAATTTAATGAAGTTTACAGTCTAAAATTTAACAATATTTGCATATTTAATCTGGCTTACATTATGCACTCCCAATACTTTTAAAAGTCATGCATTTAAGGATTAAAACTATCGGTATAAAAGCGGACACGGTGTCATAAAGACTGAGCAGATAACAATATTAAGACAACCCTACGCATCGGCAACGTCGTTTAGTATTTGTCGCCATTATAGGCGGTCTGGGACGCTCTAATGTAGTTTGAATTTGGTAACAAATTAGAAAATAAAACTCAGATGACATACATAGTTTTATTCACTGTTAGTGGAAGAGTCCGAGGACTCGGAACTCAGAATAAAAAAAATTATAAAATGCTTACTAATTCAGTACCTATTTTTAAATACAATCCTCATAAAACATGTCGTCTACTTAAGTTTGGTACTTTCAATTTCGTACAAGTATTTATATTTGCTTTAACTGTTAAGTTTCAGAAAGGCTTATGTACCCATTATTTCAAATAAACCTTTTCGTTTACAAATTTAGGTGTAAAATCGAGTAAACTTATTGAGTGAGTTAGTGATTGCCTTTTTTAGCGTCTTGCGTAATAAAAGACAAATATAAGAAGCAAACATCGTACTGGGAATGTCCCTATTACGCATACAATTTACTTATAATCAAATCTACATACAAAGATAAGTGGCACGATGCGCTAAAGCCGGAAATCCTCTATATTTTTTGTGGGACAATTTGTTTTTTTTTAAAGAGACAATTTCGACTGTTATTCGCTAAGCTGGAATGGCCGAGTGGTTTTGGCATCAGCCCCGAAAACTGAGGATGTGGGTTCAAATCCCACCTTCGGCGTTAGTAAACTCCGGTATTTTTTTGGTATGTGACATCTATATTTATATTTTTGACCGACTTGAAAAAAGGAGGTGGTTCTCAATTCGGAAAATATTAATTATGTTATTCTATATCTCCGAGAATCGTGAGTAGATTTTTTTTTATCGTACGGGTATAAACTCGTACGAAATACCCCAACCCTTGGGCACTTGGTCCCAACACTTGGTGTTCGGGTTATCCCCGAGATGGTCCCATTGGCACCAAGTGTTGGGACCATGGATAAATTGGTTGAAGTGGGTTTTTAATTTGATGATTATTAAGCGACATTTTTCAAACTCAAACTCAATACATTTATTCATGACACTTACACAAATGAGCCCTACTCAGCATGATGCTGGCTCTTCAGCCAGCGCTGGTCTTCCGTAGGGACCATTTGGTGAAGGGACGGAAGGAAACACTTCTTTGAACAACTGCTATACTTTTCATGCTTCAACTCGTAAGGCTTCTATGAATATTAGGAAAGTGAAATACCTAATAAACCCAGTGTCTTAGAAAGACACATTTCATTTTTAATATTGCATCAAAAAATCTACTTTTAATTTCTTTGAAAAGGATGACGTCACATCCTGAGTCTTAATAAATCCGGTGTCTTATAAAAAGGACATTATAATTTTGGGACTAAAACATAAAATACCTACTAACTTCTTTGAAAAAGATGACGTCATGGGTCATTATAAATAAATTTTACTGTCCTAAAAATAACGTTGCGTCTTAGGTGCATTCAGACCAAACGAGCATTCGCTATTCTATCCCCCACTCTACGAAATCAACGAAGCACGTTTTGTGTAACGATCGAATTTCGTAGAGTAGGGGGTTAGAATAGCGAATACTCGTTTGGTCTGAATGCACCTTTACGAGGTTAAAAATACCTGTACCGCAAAATGGTACGAAACCTTACGAGCGTGCAAATAATTCGCACTTGACTTATTTTCTGCTAATTGCATAATTCAATTGAAGATAATTATAATTATATTATCTGACGATTATTGGGTTAGCCAAAGTCAAAAGGGCCAGGATAAGTTTCGTAATTGGAGAATTGCGTTAGAATTAGAACTTTTAAAAACTTATCCAATTAGAATTCGCCCTAGACTAATTAAGCACTTGAATTGATGTTGTCGTGTTTCCCGCGGGACAGATCAGATCGACATTTCAGAAGGTCGAATGGGCCTGAGCAGTTGATTTACTTTTCTCATAGTACAGTCAAGTGCAAAAATAAGTATCGAAAGAATCCGTTCATAAACATGTTACGACGTTCTTATTATACAGAATTAGAGTGCACTGGGACATATTTTTGAACGTTTTTGTATACCCCTTATTTTGTCTTCGAATGTACATACAGTAGGCTTCAGAGATGAGTATACCCCCTGCTCGTAAAACTGGACTGACCGAGTCACGTGACGTCAACGATGCATCACGTGACTCTGTCGCGTCGGTCGCCGCAGCTAGAATATTGTTTTTAGCCATGATCATATTTTTCCAATTCTTTAGAAAAACATCAACTGGACAGTGGACATAACAATCAGACTTCATCCCACAAAACTTTTAAAAAGAGTAAACCTTTGTTGGGGATCGAACGCACATCGCCTGCATTGCACGCGCAAGGAATTTCGTAGAGTGGGAGATAGAATGAGCGAATGCTCGTTTGGTTTAAATGCACCTTTATTTATGTACATGCATTATGTATGTATACAATATTTAGCTCAACATTAAGATCCATGATTACCACATAAAAGCTAAATAAAACCTTGTAAAAAGTATTTTTAAAACATCCATTCATGATTAATCTTTCACTAAAAAAGTGTCGAGTTATAAACAACATTGTATTGTTATCCCAAATTCCCCAGTAGCGAAGCAAAAACAGACGGATCCGGGCGCAAACATCAGTTAATAGACCTAACGTGATCCTTATTATAATGCTCATATAGTCCATGAATGGTTAAACCGTGCTGGCAGTGGTACAGTCGAGTGACAAAATACAAGTGGATCAAAATTTGTTGCTAACTTGTCCCGTACCTCATTCCAATGTATTTAATAAAATTATCGTACTGATGATAAACAAGTAAATTATTTCGAGCCTAAATCTATTATTCATCTTGACTGTACTTGACTTACTGACAATAAATGATTCACTGGACTGGACAATCAATATCTGCCAACTTTCATTTGACCGAATTTTCATTTCAAAAATAGGTTACTTAAGATTACGAATGTTGTGGCTACAGAACCGAACTTTCGGCGAAATTAAATTCTGTCTTGAGTTGGTTGAGATACCCTGCTTTTAGAAATATTTTTTTAAGCGGCATAAGCATTAAAAAAAATCCATATAATACACCGTGTTTTTATTGATTTCCGTTAAATTAAAGGGAAGCTTATTTAGGTCAAAAATAATAAATTTGTCTAAGAAACTAGTACCTTAACTCTAACTGTTATTGAGTTATTAAAAAAATAAGTTGTAAGCAATATACTTGTTCAGTCATTAGACTGCACAAGTATATTTCAACCTTTATTACATCCTAATGAAACTTATTTTGACATGTGCCGTCAGTCACCTGAGATCTTATTCTTAAGGTTATCTCACACTTGCTATTTCAATTATTATATATGAAAACGAAAAAAAAATTTTTTTTACGAATTAAACAAAAGCCGATATACTAGGCAACTTCTATTAATATCCCAAATAACCTGTCCTATTTAACGGAAATCAATAAAAACACGGTGTATATGTATGATTGATAATCAACTTAAAACGTTCTTGGTTCAAAAACCACGTAGAAATTTTCGAGATCATACAAAGGAAAATAGCCCGCCCTGTTTCCTGTTTTGTATTTCTTCCTTTCGTTTTTTGTAACAATGTAGAATAGCCAAGTTGACAAATCTTAACGTATAAATAACAGAATCGAAAAGTAGTTTTTTTGTTTACTGTAGCAGCCTACGTGTGATGTGCCGATAGAAAAACAAATCCGGCTCAGTAATTAAATGTCAAGCGTCGGCAAAAAGGTTTGTTTGTTTGGTTTATTGAACCGTTGACACGTAGGTACAATGAATGCTATAGTTCTGGTTTTTCCGTTTAATGTTGGCACAGATATTTATGGGTATTTTTATACAGTGTGAATTTTTATAAAGTGCACAACGAAGAAGAAGGAAAATGTATAAAATTTTCTTCGGTTACCGCGAGGATTACACATGAAATAAAACTATGAAAACTAATAACTAAACTCGCGTATATTAACTACCTTATACATTATATATATTAACTAACTATAGTTTATCCGTTTTCATAGTTTTATTTCAAGGAAAATATACTTAATTTTATAGACGAAAAATGAAAAAAAATCAATTTTTTTTTTTATTCATCGTTACTGTAAAGATGTCTTATGTCTTAGATAACTTAATTTCTTACAATAAAATTTTATAAAAACAATAACAATCAATAATATTTGGGTTAATAATGTTATTTAATAAACCATAAAAATGCTATATTACTGTAGTCTATGGACACCTGCAATTTTCAAAAATGGACTTTGGTCATTTTCAATCAAAAGGGCTCAATATCGCTACATGATAGGACGTTTAGAAAGTTAATTTGTATTTTTTTTATTGTTCCAGAATTATTATAGGCGATTATTATAGACCGCTGTAACTTAACTTATGATATCGAGAAAACAGAAAGTAGGCCTCTCCTTTTAACTATGTGTATAGACAAATATTGGGAGGTAAATGACCATAATCGATACGCTGAGCAAGCGGGTTGGCGATCGCAGTAATGTGTCCACTATGGTTCTCTAAATCATCTCCGAAAATTGTTTGTACGAATATTACATCGCAACCAATTTTTCGCATAAAGTCATTTCGCCGAATGATCATGTTCCAATTGAATTTTATGAAATCGTTTCATTCCCCAACTAAATGGTTGGCAATTCTATCTTTGGGCTTGGTTTTTAATTGGAACTTTTTATAATACATATTTTCATGTGGTTTATGGTTTAATTGGTATAATATACATTTAGTTAACTAATAACAAAACAGTCGGTTCTGGCTCGCTTCGCACGCTCGGCTCGCGCGCTGTAAGGTCGCAGTTTCACCTAACACTCCTCCTCGCTTCGCTCGTCGTCGTACCTAACTGGACTCTGTGAAATATTTTTTTAAAGGTATTCTTTGTTAGGCAAGTTCAGAAACACCGTTGTGCTAAAAAGTTTCCACATATAGGTACGAAAAGGATGACGAAACGTTATTCGGCCTAGTGAAAGATTTGACAAATGATGAGTATGCTAAAAGCATTGTGTCATCACAATAATCCGTTTTATAATAATTCTGCCAAATGAAACGTTGTCATGCAAAAATTTGCTAATAGTTGGTTGCCAAAGTGAATCATCGGCGAAATGTCGGTTGGCAAATGAAATTTGGACAAAAAAAGTTCGGAGAAAAGGCAGAACCCCGTCCACTATGATGACGCTGCTGCCCATCATCAATCTTCTGTCAAAGAATGGTCAGTGAAACTTCAATCCCTTAGACGACTCTTACGACACCCGCGGGAAGAATTGAGGTTGTAACAAATGTACGAGTATTTAGGGAGTAAATATAAATAGAACAATTATGTCAAAATTCTTTTCGTTGTCTTGTTTCATACCACTCTGTCACGCTTCTAGTTGCTGTTTCGACTCAGTTTGTAAAAAAAATCCGGTGCACCTGTATTTCTTTTTCACGCTAGATAATACATCAAAAATGAGAAACAAAACATCATCTCATACAAAAATCACACCTGTGTCACGTTTTTCAGGGACACAAAATAAGACAACGAAAAGAATTTTGACCCAACTACGAAATCAAGCATGTCCCACCCAGTCACCCACATAATATACAAGTTATCAAACTCGGTCGAGTAAGAACCAGGCATTAACTAGGCGCGTTAGACCATACATGCGTTCACCTAGTTATTATTTTAAAGAGAAATACGCGATACGGCCTTGGTACAGATACCGTAAGTCACAGAGTGAAAATATTGTGTCCAGTATATTGAAATCATATTACTTTGTACATTTAAAAAACACATCTTATTGAGAACCCTATAAAGCAGAACCGTCGATGATATTTATAAAGTAATAACAATGTCTCAAAATAGATGCAATCGACATTTCTTGTGATTATTTATGACAAGATATTTAGCCTTCGGTATAACGTAAATAAATAATAGCTATGAGCAATTAAGAACTACGAATTAACTTGTTTTCCGTTGTTTGAGTTATATTCCATTCGGGTTGTCCTCGAAGCTACAGCGATTAGGTCTTGATAAAGTAGTACATGGACCGAAACATGTCGAGCAGTCTTCGACTGAAATATCGAGAGTATCCCGTTTGAAACACAATTTTAGTGGGACTCACTTCCACTGGTGTGCGTAACGTAACGTAAACATAATTTGCTAACTCGTGGTTAGCAAGTTACATTTACGTTTATTCGATACGTTTAATAGTCCGTCACATTCGTTCCAATAAATAAATGTCAGCGTCATAGACTAAAACACTAACGCAAAACCCCGTAGCCCTACCATGAGCTGCCGCTACGTTAATAACGCGCGTTTACTTTTATCCATCTCGCTCGTACTTGCGTATTGGAGCGAGTGAGCCGGATATAAAGTAAACGCGCGTTAATAACGCCGCTCAAGCTCATCATGGTACGGCTACTGCTTATGGTACGGTTACAGTAGATAGACGGGATAAACTAAAAAAAAAACCTTTCGTATTCCATAAAGTGCATGCATATAATTTACTTGACATGCGATTGGCAGTTCTAAGTGTTCTAAGTGACAAGCTAAGAGTAATTGATAATTTAAAGAACCTTCATGTTCGTTCAACATGATGTCAACATACTTGTTATTATTTTAACTGTGCTAGATTGGTTACATAGTGAATAATACTTGCAGGTACAGTATGTCGAACATTAGGTGGGTGTATGCTTGCGGACGCAAAAACACTGTATTTGACAACATTGCTACATGCCTATTAAGATAATATGATTGCTTACAATGTATACGCGGACTTAGTCACAGTTGACCTGGATAATTTGAAGTTATGCGTGTTATTTAGTAGCTATGTGGTTATTCTAAATGATAACTCGCAATTCCTTGGAGGTGTTAAGAAAACTGAATAATTATTATCTATGGAAATATACAGGGTTATTTTTTCACCGGTACAATAAATTTTCCCACATATTTGGTATCGATAATAGATTACATTTATCAAATAAAATTGACATTTTTTTTTCATTTATTATTAATTTATCCTTCATGCAAATGCAAAATAATGGGCCTACTAATGATAAGACGTCAACGGGGTGCGGGACGCAGAGGGCGGCGGAAAGGGGTGAGCGACCTGCGCACGAGTTGGCAACATAGCAGTTACCTCAATCTCGGTGACTAGGTCAGGGACGGTCAGTGTCACGGTTGACGTAGGTATGTGCGCACGCGCCGCATCGTACTACCTTCAGTCGGAAATTGCTCGTACGAAATGGTTCGTAGTTATTTTCTCATTGGGAAAAATGCAGTGGCAGCCCAGCGGCTATACGCTGAAGAAAGTGTGCCCCGCCTGGAAAATGCCAGTGTTATAGCTATGGCCAGCCAGGTCAATAGATTTGACCCCGTGTGACTGTTTTTGTGGGGTGAGGGTAGGCCCAAAATTTAAAAGACTTAAAAAATCTAATAATAAGTTCATTTGATGAACTTAAAAGTGAGAACTACAGATTTGTGTTGGGAAATATCGAAGGAAACATTCAAAAACGGGCAAGAGTGTGTTTAGATAACCACGGCCAACATTTTGAACACTTGCTTAAGTATGTGAATTAATTAATTAGTATGAGAAATGGACTCCATTAATCAGGTATGTTTTTTTTATTCCAATCATTGTGCATAAAGTTGATTTCAAGTGTTTAAATACGCCTCAATGAAGAAAGTTTCTGGCCTTAGTGCAAGTATGAAGGAAGATTTGGGATCAAGTAAAATTTTTTTTCCAAGTCATAATCATAAGTTAATTATCATTGCCGCTTTTCTAAGCCGCCATGCCACGTGCGATGACGTTGTAAACAAACAGTTGCCAGTTCGTGTGTTTTGCTAGTTATGTACATTGATAATGCGTAATGCGTCCAATTTTCTTATTAGGTTTGCGGATAAGTTCAAACATCGGTATTTTAGTTTTTTTGTTCTAAAGGGGTAGTAACAAAAAATGTTAATATTCTGTAACTTGGACTACTATTACGTATGTTGATTTATTGTACTGGTGAAAAAAAAACCCTGTATATATCTATGGATTTATTACTGGCCGTGTGGAATTTACATGTAGGATTTATTACTGGGCGAGTGGTGACGGCAGTAAGAATACATATTTTGTCACCACCCCAACTCTCCCCGCGGGTGTCGTAAGAGTCGACTAAGGGATTGAAATGTTTCTGACCATTCTTTGATAAAAGATTGATAATGGGCAGCAGCGTCATCATAGTGGACACATTACTACAATCGCCAATCCGCTTGCACAGCGTGGCGATAATGGCCATTTACCTCCTAATGCTTCTATACGCATAGTTCATAGGAGAGGCCTACGTCCAGCAGTGGACTGGGAAAGATGATGTGATTTATTACTAAGCAAAAGAGAACTGATGGGCTTGTGGTACACACTTTCCATTCCCCTTTTTGATATCTTCTACACCAAAGTGATGGAAGAAGAGATTTTGTGTTTGTAGAATTTTCTAAAATCATGGCTTCGAAATAACGGACGAATAATTTCGAACATAAATAATAAGTATTTCTGATTCATACCTATAAACGCCTTCGCCGGGTTTTGAACTATGTTATCTTTATCTATTTTGCGTTTTAAGGGATCAAGTCACGAGCAAGAACGAAACATTAAAATATGAAACTTGGCTTGTTGCGCGACGCGTGCGCCGATCCTGATAATACCGCGACTGATAGTGGGTGTAGGGTTGTCACAACCTTTGATTATTTATCATAATAATACTGTGGGATTCTGTCTTGCCTCTGAATGAAAATCGTTTCTATTTTTTCATATTATTTATATTTTATACCAGCTTAATTATTTTACGTCTTCACCACGTTCGTTCGTTCACCGTTCAAATTGTTCTCCCCGTCCCTCTCGCACCATCTACCATCCTTCTCTCACGCATATGTTCCGTTCAACTCATCTTCTTACGCTCCGATCCTACAAAACTTTGACTACAGTCGTAGATATTAACGCTCATTTATGTCACACTATATCGCTTACCATGGGAACGGAATTGCCTTGTCCCTTTATCCAAATTAAAAATGACTTTGCGTCCTTATAGCAAGCGACAAAGTGGGGTGTTTCTACTAAACCGCCCACAAATAAAGACCGTAGTTCAAAACCGTGCTAAATTGAAATTGCAGACAAGTAAGGCCGACCAGGTTCAATCGGTAGGTATAGATATGTATATCCAAAAGGAAGGCCTATGTTCAGCAGTACTGTAGACGTAGGTATGTCATCATCATCATCATCATATCAGCCGAAAGACGTCCACTGCTGAACATAGGCCTCCCCCAAAGATTGCCACAATGACCGGTCCTGGGCCACCCGCATCCAGCGGACTCCTGCGACCTTCACCAGGTCATAAGTCCACCTTGTGGGGGCTGGGGGGCCTTCCCACGCTGCGCCTTCCGGTACCCGGAGTGGCGGCCACGTAGGTATGTATCGTGGCTGAAATTATGAATGAAGAAGACCGACTCTAACTAAATCGGGCCAAGTCTAGTAGGAAAGGAAGGAAGGAAAGAATAGTTGTATCATTAAGTCCGTCAAGATCGCATTTGCAACAGTGCCGAAATATCGGGTGGTCAATAATTTCAAAATTCGGTCAAATTAAAGTCGGCATATTTGGTAGACATTGATTACCAAGTGAATAATTATTCATTATACATATACCCCCTTATTCATAAATGTCTGCTAACTTAACAAGCCGCTAGTAATTGTTTGTCCCTTTCGGTCTTAACAATATGCCCATAAGAGCAAAAGGGACAAACAATTTTTAGCGGCTTGTTAAGTTAGCAGACCTTAATGAGTAAGGGGGATAGTCAAGACAGTAATGAGGTCAAGAATATCTCGTTTTAAGTCATACTAATAATGTAAATTGACCATGTTAGCTTAAAAACTTATATGTATTAAAATGAGATATATTAATTTAAATTCTACAACAATACTGGCAGCCCTGACGACCATGATATCGTTGGAAAGGCAACCGCTGCATTTTTATTTTAAGCTCATATTCGGCTTAATACATTTAGTAACTAGGCAGTTTGCCAGGCCCTACGTTTTATTTGTCTTAATTTAATACAAATGTAGTTGCGATTTCATTTCACTAGCACTCATACATATAGTACTCATACATATACAATAGTAAATGAATGGTTGTTGCGAAAAGGGCGCTATTAAAATGTTATTGCAAATGAAACATCTAATACAAAACTTGTCAGCCGCCTCCGTAGCCTAGTTGGTATTGACCCTAACTACGAAGCTAGAAATTCCGGGCTCGAATCCCGGCAAGGGCATTATTTGTGTATTTCATCATCATCATCATCATCTCAGCCATAAGACGTCCACTGCTGAACATAGGCCTCCCCTCTGGACCTCCACATGTACCGGTTAGATGCGACCTGCATCCAGCGTGTCCCGGCGACCTTCATAAGGTCGTCTGTCCATCTTGTGGGTGGACGTCCTACGCTGCGTTTGCCTAGCCGTGGTCTCCACTCGAGTACTTTTCGACCCCATCGACCATCTGCTCTGCGTGCAATGTGGCCTGCCCATTGCCACTTCAGCTTACTAATCCGGAGGGCTATGTCAGTAACTTTAGTTCGCCTACGGATCTCCTCATTTCTGATTCGATCACGCAGAGAAACTCCGAGCATAGCCCTCTCCATAGCTCTTTGAGCGACTCTGAGTTTAGAGATGAGGCCGATGGTGAAGGACCACGTTTCGGCGCCGTAAGTCATCACTGGTAACACACATTGATTGTAGACTTTCGTCTTAAGGCACTGAGGTATGTCGGACGAAAAGACATCGCGTAGTTTCCCGAACGCTGCCCAACCGAGTTGGATTCGGCGGTTGACCTCTTTCTCGAAGTTGGACCTACCTAATTGGACTACTTGTCCTAGGTAGATGTACGAGTCAACAACTTCGAGTACCGAGTTTTCAACAGAAACCGGGGTGAGCACAACATTGGCATTTGACATAACTTTCGTCTTATCCATGTTCATTTTCAAGCCCACCCGTTGAGAAACTCGGTTAAGGTCATTGAGCATTTTGCTGAGTTCCTCCATCGACTCTGCCATGACTACGATATCGTCGGCAAACCGAAGGTGAGTGATGTTTTCGCCGTTCACATTGATGCCAAGTCCTTGCCATTCCAGGAGCTTAAAGGCATCTTCCATTGCGGCAGTAAACAGTTTCGGAGATATAACATCTCCCTGCCTTACGCCTCTTCGCAACGGAATAGCCTTCGTAGTCTGCTCCTGTATTCGGACCGACATTGTGGCGTTGCTATACAAACACTTCAACACTTCGATGTGCCGATAGTCAATGTGGCATCGCTGAAGAGACTCAAGCACTGCCCATATTTCTACCGAATCGAAGGCTTTTTCATAGTCCACAAACGCTAAGCATAATGGCAAGTTATACTCCTCGGTCTTCTGTATAACTTGTCGCAGCGTATGTATGTGGTCTATGGTACTATAGCCTTTTCGGAATCCAGCTTGTTCGGGAGGCTGGAAGTCATCAAGTCTGTATTCGAGACGGTTCGTGATGACCCTTGAAAACAGTTTATAAACATGACTCAGAAGCGTGATGGGTCTATAGTTCTTCAAAAGGCTGTTATCACCTTTTTTGAAAAACAGCACCACCTCGCCTCGGTTCCATGCTTCAAGCGTTTTGCCCTCGGACAAGACGGAATTAAAGAGCTTCTGGAGGACTTTAAGAACCGGTGTTCCACCCGCTCTCAGAAGCTCTGAAGTGATTCCGTCATCGCCCGGCGCCTTGTTGTTTTTAAGCTGCTTCAGGGCCATCCTAATCTCGTACAGACTGATGTCCGGGATATCCTCGGTGTAGTGTCGGGACAGCTTGGCTCTTGGATCTCCTACCAAACTGTCAACGGGCTTTGCGACCGAAGTATATAACTGTCCATAGAACCTCTCGATCTCACCTAAAACCTCTGCTTTTGTTGACGCTATGCTGCCATCTCCTCGTTTCAGCTTTGTCAGCTGGCTTTGCCCAATAGACTTGTCCTTTGCGAACACTTTGGAGCCTTGGTTTCGCTCGATTGTCTCTTTAACACGGTTAGTATTAAAGAGACGCACGTCATGTCGCAAGGACTTGGATATGCGTCTATTGAGCTGCCTATATGACTCCGCGTCATGCGAAGATTGCAGCTGTAGCGAGCGTCGTTCAGCCATGAGGTTTAAAGTTTGAACGGTCAGTTTTTGAGGTCTATCTTTACGGCGTGGTCTAAAAAATTTAGACCCTACCATATGGACAGTTTGTACTAGCCCGTCGTTGATCTCGTCCACTGATGCCAAGTCCTCAAGGCAAGCAAAGCGGTTAGAGAGCTCAAGTTGAAAGCTTTCGGGGTTTTGGATATGGGCTCGAGTGGGACGGAGCGTAGACTTCATCAGGCTGGACCTTTCAAGTTTAACATTGATATTCAGTGAGCCCCTGACGATTCGATGATCGCTACCGGTTTTCACCCTGTTGATCACAGACACATCACTGAATATACGTTTCCTGTCGGTCATGATGAAGTCTATCTCATTTCTCGTGGAACCATCGGGACTCAACCAGGTCCATTTCCTTTGAGGCGGCTTCTGGAAGAAAGAGTTCATCATAAAGAGTCCCTCTTTCTCCAAAAAGTCGGCCAGCCTCTGTCCCCTATGGTTCCGTTGTCCATAGCCAAATTGCCCCACTCTCAACTCATCACCGCTTTTCTTGCCCAACTTTGCATTGAAGTCCCCCATAACAACAGTGAAGTAGGTTTTAGAAGTATGTATGGCCTTACTTATGTCCTCATACATAACTTCTACTTCATCATCGGAGTGTGACGAGGTCGGTGCATATACCTGAATGACCTTCAGCGAATATCTTTTGGATATTCTGAGTACCAGGTATACCACCCTGCTCGACACACTTTCGATGGTTATTATGTTGTTTACGAGGGACCTGTGGACGAGAAACCCGACACCACCTTGGGACTGTTGGTCGCCCTCCCGGTGGTAGAGCAAGTTACCGGACTTCAGGGTTACGGTGTCCTCCCCTTCTCTACGGACTTCGCATAGCCCGACTATGTCCCAGTGTAACTTGCTCAGTTCCTCTTCCAGCTCGTAAATCTTTTCGTCAGCCCTCATAGTGCGGATATTGTGTGTTACCAGGGCCAATCGTCGTGGGGGTGGGTAGCCGGATAGGTGCCGGTGATTCTTAGCACCCCTTGCCCTGTTTCTCTGGCCGCTACCGTAGCCAGGAAGAGCAGGACTGCCGGGCACTAGGGGCCTAGGTTGTGTTTTGTTCATTTCATGGGGGGGGGGGTTGCCATACGCGCCACGCTTGGCAGGCGGGTTGGCGCGCGCAGTTTGTTACTTGTTACTCTGCGGAAGATGCTGCTGCCCATCTTCCGGTATTTATTCCCTTAGCAGGCTCTTACTGCAACCACGGGATGATATGGTGGGGGACTATTCGCAAGCCGGTCACCCCACGGCAAAGCCGGTCACCCCACGGCAAATTTATTTATCACAAATATTTGTGTATTTATTTATCACAAATATTTGTTGGCTGTCTAATGCATTTAAGTATATATTATATTTATCTACCTAATATATATATCGTTGCATGGTACCCATATAACAAGCTTTAATGGAGCTTAGCGTGGGACTAGGTCGATTTGTGTAAGATGTCCCCAGATATTTATTATTTATTTACCTAAAGCTTTTTAATAATAAATGAAAATTCAGCGTTTCATGGAAATACCGTCAGTGCGGTTCAGAAATAGCCAAATTCAGCACAGCGATCTATCGTTCAAGTACGTATAAGTAATCAACATTTCATCTTTTAATTACAGTAGAGTGTGTACGAAAACTGAAGGCACCTGATATATATGGAAGTGACTTGTTGCCAGAGGCCTTTAGTTTCCGCGCAGAAGTCTAATTAGACGGAATCCAAATATTCTTGGCAACAACGAAATTAATTAAGTTTAAAAACATTTTCAGTCGAAAAGTTGCTGGTTGTATTTCATTTGAACTCCGTAATTTTTTAAGTTGTTCATTGTTACTGACAATATTAAATAGGTGAAGATTAATATCATTGTAATAATTGCAAATTAACATTTAGGATAGCTTTCCAACAAATATGTGATATAATATATGTAAATGGTTACGTTTGATATCCAAAAATTAGGCTGTATTTACAGTAGTAAAGGTACAGGAGTTCGCTGGATGCGGGTGGCACAGGACCGGTCATTGTGGCAATCTTTGGGGGAGGCCTATGTTCAGCAGTGGACGTCTTTCGACTGGACTGATACCTATGATGATGATGATGATGACAGTAGCAAAGTCAATGGTGACCCATTCAAGAACCAATTCAACAACGTATTCTGATTAAGAACAAGCTGGAGAATGTTAAAAATAAAACGCAGGCATAATATCCATTTTTCATTGAATAGACAAATGTCTATTTATATAATTACAAAATAAATGACATTAATATTTCTTTTAAATCCACTTCGCAGGCTTCATCAGGTAGGTACAAAAATAGATCCGCCACAGGCTTAGTCACACTACAATCAATGATAAAATCCGCCACAGGCTTCGTAAATATTACATTATATTAATTACAGACCACCCCGGGTCGCATCTGGTCCAAAGGTCCCCATGACACTAGCAGCATTTTCACGCCGAATCGCTAGGGATATTTGCTGGACCATGTACGACTCGGAGCGAGCATCGCAGCCCCTATGCCTAAGTCGGCGACCCAAGTCCGTGATGAAATCTTTGGCCTTCGCATCCTGCAATCTCCACCGCTACTGGTATAAAATCATACGTTAGTTCCAAGGTAGAATACTTGGACAAATTAAAAGTGTGGGAAAAAAATCCGCAATCGAGTCCGCATAGTCCCATTTCGCAGTGTGCTCTCATTTTATTATGTTTTTAACAGTTTTTGTCATTTATAATCAAGAACGTGAAACACAGGATATTGGAATCGATAAATAGGCTAATACCTACTTGGGTGATTCCATGTGATTTTTTAATGCTTTTTTGTTGTTCATTACCATCACGACTTTAGTGCCGTTTTATAAAAGCAAACAGGATTATTATGACAAATTAGAAGATAAACGTGCATCTGCTGCAAGATGACTGACTCCACTATTTATACTCAGTTTGTCAATAATGTGGGAATGGTAAATAATTTACTCGATTGGTAATAATTTACTCGATTGGTGCGACTGAATAATCGCAGGGAACTACCCATTTGCTTTTTCAGTGTTGATTAGGGTGGGCGGCCGGTACTGGATTTCTATACAAGTACGGTACCGGAACCGGGAATTCCCGGTTCTTTCCATACAAATTCAGAACTTCCCTAGATGCAAATGCGAATTCGGATTTCCAGAGTCGGGTATTATTAAGGTGCATTCAGACCAAACGAGCATTCGCTATTCTAACCCTCTACTCTACGAAATTCGATCGTTACACAAAACGTGATTCGTTGATTTAGTGGAGTGGGGGATAGAATAGCGAATGCTTTTTTGGTCTGAATGGCACCTTTAGGCGTCAACTCAAAAATATTATTAACGATTTTGATCCTTCTACTTAGAAGATACATTCCGAAAAGTGTATATATTTTCACATTTGTTGATTCTAAAAGCGTAATACTAACCAGGAAAGTATTTGCCAGAAAGAATCCTGGCCCAGGAATAAACCTCGTTCATAAAGAGATCTTTTGTAAACAGTTTTTTTTTGCACTGGAAACTAGAAAGTAAACATTACCTACCAGTGATTGGCATTAAAAACGGGGTCGTAATTTCCAAGGGTTCTGCTTATCCCGCAATGTTTTTTAAGTTCCATTTAGACGATGCGAGATTCTTGCCTCGATTGTCGTAGCAACACTGGGCCATGTATTCGTCGAGTAGCGGTGGGCTCAGTGCTTGATAATGGAGACCAAGGTCCTCTGAAAAATGTACCGCGCAGAGACTAAAATACGTAAGTTTAAGTAATTATATTATTCGGATGATGATACGAATGTGATATGATTATTGTACAGTCAACCAATTCGAACCATAGGCTACTCGGGAACTATACATAGCGGGTAAGACCGGACTATTTTTCGGTGAGTTGTAAGGATGTCACAAAAAAAATCATAATATAATTCTCACTAACTTTTACCTGCAGATGTATCGTGTTAAAAAGGAAATCAAGCTTTCAATAAAAATTTACTTGATGCCGCTCAGCCGAATAGCTTAGGAGTAATCGACACTCAAACATGCACTATTTTTTTTTAAGACACCCAACCGAAAAATCTTCATGGCTTAAGATCGGACTAGTATCTAATTTCAACTCTAAAGTAAGGAGAAGAAGGTGCAGCTTCCTGTTAAAGATCGGATCTCCAAAAATTCTCGAAATAAATCACTTTTTTTTAAACGTTCGTAGGTCACGAGTGATGCGGCTGAGCGGTTGCTTTGCTGCATACTAGCGAGAGGGGCGGAGTGAAATAGCGGCATGCAAATTATGCATAATATAGCCAGTGAGGAAAAAATACTACTATTTTAGTAGTTATTGCGGTCATCCGATCTTACATTACGTCCGATCTTATCCGGGTGTACCTTATGACATGCCAAAGTGACGCTATAAAGTAAATTGTAATTTGTAAGGAATCTCTAAGGTCCAATTGCTACAATAAGTACACTCATATTGATTTATCGAATTTAGCAATTAATTCAAATGATTAGGTTAGGTTAGTTATTACGATACCTTTCTCGGATGTGTGCAGCAGCGTTCCCGAAACCCCGCACACAGAGCGAGCGGTGGAACACCCCAGGGGTTTAGTCCGTGCGAGTCGGACATAACCACCCGGTTGCTCCCGGGCCGGGTGGTATCCATAACGGATCCCCCTGGGTCAACAAAAAAAAAAGTTATTAAGATACCTACGTGTTAGGTAGTGTTCCGTTCGTATATGGAGCCCAAGCCACGCTGTCATCGCGTAGCGGCGGTCGCAGTGTTTGATAATGGTGACCTAGGCTCTCCGAAATTACTGAATTGTCATATTTTGTGGACCTGCGGAACCCTAAAAATGAATCCACTCCCCGATAAAAGCAAAGGAACAATAAAACCGGAGTCGGCGGAAAAAGTCCCGGCAGAAGGCTTCGCAATTAGCTAAAAAGCTCTTATTTTCTCCGGGTTTAATTTGATTAAATTCTTTGAGTTTTCATGAGAAGGTTGTGGAGATATACCTACAATCTACAGATATCTACTAATAGGTATGCACATGGTAACTTAACCCTTAAATAGGCAAATTAAAAAAATCGTACGAGCTAGCCTTCTCGACGTTATGTTGAGCAGAAAATAAATTCTGTCTTCAAAAAAATTCAAAACATCGGTAGTAAAGTATGTGAATTGTGAGCTAAATTGCCAATTTAAGAGTTGGGGCTTATACGAGTACTTGACGGCTTCATTGCTTAGTCGGTAGTGACACTAGTGACCCTTCCTGCGAATTTAGAGGTCCCAGGTTCGGATCCCGGTAAATACGAGATGTCCTTCTTTATCACATAAATATTTGTTGCCCGGTCATGTCTCTTTACTATGTATTTAAGTGTGTAAATAGATATGTATAGCTGCACCACAACACAATAAGCCTTAATTGAACTTACCGAAGAAATAGACCAAAGAATGAACTCATCATGAGTCTTGTTTATTTATTAATACAATTAATCATGTATCAATGAGCATTCTTTTTTCTTTAATATCTCTATCAGACTCATAATTGGTTGTTCATTAGTTATTCTCCAGATATTATGATATAACTAGCCTAATAAAAAATAAACAAGCACTCATTGTCTGAAGCCTTGTAAAAACAAGTACAAATAAAAGCAGGATAACGTAATAAGCTTGCCAGACGCAATTTGCTAACAACTGCCAGGAAAGCCAGTGGACTGGATACCTGGATGGCGCACAAGTAAATTATTACAACAGTATCATGACTTGCATTTGGATATCGTACTCTGAAAATCAAAACTCATTATTAGTATAACTTTAAACTTATTCTGAGTCCATCTTCGTGAAGATGGCATTTGCAACGGTGCTGAAATGTTGGGTGCTCAATAATTACAATACATGCCGTAAATATGCCGTTTTAAGTAATACTAATAATGTAAACTATGTTATACTATGTTAGCTTAAAAACCTGCATCGCTCATTTTACAGCAATTTTTCAACGGTTACATTCACGTGAATTTAGTCACTACGCGCGACATTTTTTTTTTTTTTTAATACCACGTCGGTGGCAAACAAGCATACGGCCCGCCTGATGGAAAGCAGTCACCGTAGCCTATGGGCGCTTGCAACCCCAGGGGTGTCACATGCGCGTTGCCGACCCAATAAGAACTTGTACACTCCTCTTTTGAAGAACCCCATACTGTAGTCCAACGGGAAAACCTCGGCAGGGAGCTCATTCCACAGACGGACCGTCCGCGGGAGGAAGTTCCTCTGAAACCGCACGGTGCGCGACCATTTAGGTTGCAAGGTGTGAGGATGAGCGCCCAGTCGGTGGCGAGCGGTGCGATGATGAAAAGTGGACGTTGGCATCATGTCGAACAGTTCTTCAGAGCACAACCCATTGTACAGACGATAGAACACACATAAGGAGGCGAAGTCTCTCCTTAGACTTAAGGGTTCAATACCGCCTGTGAGTCTGGGATCGTCGACTATTCGGACAGCTCGTCTCTGCACCGAGTCAAAGGGTGCAAGCTGGTATACAGGTGCTCCTGCCCAGAGGTGACAGCAATACTCCATATGGGGTCTGACTTGCGACTTATATAACAGAAGTCTTTGCCCCGAAGTAAAGTATCCCCTCGCTTTATTGAGCACCCCGAGCTTTTTGGATGCCAGCGTAGCATGACATGACATGTTTCAGAGAGCCTCCTCTCCATTGTCAAGCACAGAGTTCGCGTTCACAAATCGCGACTCGTTTAACAGTTATTATGTCACGTTAATTTACAGCCATTTTCGTCAAAGTCAATATACTGTCTAGAATGTAGAAGGACTGTGTCCGCTGTGTCTTGAGGTCGAGGCGCACAACGTCGTTAGGCTTCATCAATTTGCGGTGGTTTGCGGAAACCGATGGAAATATCTACGTTTCTTTCTGTTCTGCTTTTGCGGACATTTTACTTGGGTTTCTAAATTCTACCTTGTTTATATATGTAGGAATGTTATTTTTATGATTAATAAAGGTACAGTTGCACAAATAAATAAACTATGAACGAATAAATCATGGAAGCTGCACGCCATAATAAATGGCCTTGCAAAAACCATCCTGAAACGTTGACAAATGTCACCCCCTCTTCAATACATCACGCTAATAATATTCTGTGTGTATTATCCAATATAAACTTAAACTGCTACTTTTAAAAAAATGTGATTGATCGATCAAAGTTTTGATAGGCTATATTCAGGGGCGTAGCTACTGCCGTATCTGCCGTATCAATTATACGGGGCCCCCGGGTCACGGGGGCCCCCAATGTGTGTAAGGAAAAATAATAAAAACTTTCTAATTTATATTACCTCCATATAAGGGCCCCCAAAATTTTTTTATACGGGGCCCCGACAAGGCACGCTACGCCACTGGCTATATTCTATGTATATGCATTTGTTTAAGATGTTGCGCCGATAGGTAATTATATGCGCCGATAAGAAAAGCGCTAAATCCTGCCCATCTTGGCTTAATTGTAAAATTGATTTTGCGGAAGTCTATATTAAAGGATGAACAATATTACTTTGCTTTTCCGAAAGTAATATTGTTCATCCCTGAATAAATAATAATATTTCATATTTATTCGGCGTCCTAAAACCTGGTAACAGGAACTTATTTTTGGCCACCCTGTATAAAATAATTCTATAATATAAATTATTACACCTTCGCCCTACAGCCTTGGTAACGAAGTTTCATTATTGACGCAAGGATCATTGTGGAATATGGAAATACATTTAAATGTCTCGAAACTTTCGGTGCTCGCGTAATATCTCATAAATATTGGGCGTTGGTCTGAAATGGAACTGGTAACTCTTACATTATTGTTGAGTACAGCGTACCCAGCATTGCCTGCCGACAACTCCAGTTGGCAGAGCTCGGATACACGTGGGCCGATCTACTGATGAGGAGGGCTGGAACGGCAGGAGGGCTTTTTCTGATTAATAGGCAGGATCCATTTTTCTTCCTTTTATTGTTCCTCTCTTGGTGGAGGTCAGCTTGACACTGCTCCATACAAAACGCGTCGCGTATATATACATCACTGGCTGTGATTTTCAGCCAATCGTCAAAACATGTCGACCAATCAAAAAGCAGCTTATTTCTGTTTCATGAAATCTAAGACTGTTTCGCTCACTAATTCTACTGGTTCGAAAATACTGCGCGCTGATTGGTGGACTTCACATTGTTCGATTTATACTAGCCTACTTTCGCTAAGTTCTAATCACATTTACCTAATTTTAATTAATCCATGCCGTAATGTTTACATTCATTGTTTGTAAATAAATCCTACACGTGGTTATCCAACGTTTACAACAAAAACACATGCGGAATTGTTTACATTCTAAACAATAGACGTTCGGATCTCTCTATTGTTCTCGGTTTACCTGCAATGTTTTGGGTTAAAACCTTTATTTTAAACATTGCGTTGGGTTATTGACCCAAGGGTTCATTGCATCATTTGAATAGGTAACTGACCTATATTTAACGGGTTATACAGTTACATTTCTTACGTTAATTAGGTTCTGGCGAGGTATCAAATGGTTCATACATAGTACAAAATGCGACATTTTAAATCTTATACGCTAAGTTCAGGCAGACAATATTAGCCAATAGGCGACTTCTAGGTTCTGTTCATACATTTTGCGTTCATGAAATTGCTTATACGTTACTGATTACTTATATCTAAGTTAATTACGTGAGGATCATTTATTTACATGATTTATCTTATTCCTAGGCGTTCATTGGTCGTGACGTCGTGTCGCTAACATTTGTCCTCCTCCGTCGCAAGACGCCATGTTGCATGGGTAGCGACACGATCACGGAGTCGTCGTTGATGCGGTCGTCGGGCTCTGGGGGGCAGCGCAGCTCTGCGTCTCGCCGGTTGGTACCACGACGGCTATTTTGCAGGTGGGGCGCCGCATCACGCCATGCAGGGTCTTGACGTCAGCGGAGCGTGTTCTGCCGTCTGGTCCACGGTGCGTAGCTACGACGATTCCCTTCGGCCACGTGTTGCGAGGGCCGTTAGGGTCCGCGATTATTACGATGTCTCCCGGCTGGATCTGACGCCCGCCGCTGGCTGAAGAACCGCGGGGTGCTAGTAGCGGGTAGACTTCTTTGACCCATCGCGACCAGAAGTGGTCGGCGAGGGCTTGGGCTGTTCTCCACTTCTTGTTGTCATCTTCTTCACAGGGTCCCAGTATAGGAAGATTGGCAGCTCGCAGTAACAAGAAGTGGTTCGGTGTTAGAGTCTCAGGCGCGTTCGGGTCCACTGAGACATGTGTAAGTGGTCGTTGGTTCACTATATATTCTACTTCGGCCAATACGGTGTTAAATATCTCCTCTCGTGGCGCCTTGGTGTGTAGAGTGTACGCCATTGCTGATTTGAAGGTGCGTACCATCCTCTCCCACGCTCCTCCGGCAGATGGGTTACCAGGCGGGATGAACTTCCACTCCATCCGTTGTTGTAGACCGTAGGCTCGAAGTATAGGTAGCCACTCCTTATGGGCTTCTTGGAGTTCAATAGCCGACGCTCTGAAGTTCGTTGCGTTATCCGAATACATAACGCGGGGCCACCCACGTCGCGCCGCGAATCGGCGTAACGCGAGTAGCGCGCTGTCGGCGGATAGGCTGTGCACGGATTCCAGGTGCACCGCTCGTGTTGTGAGACAGGTATAGAGAGCGATCCATCTCTTCTCTCTTCTGCGTCCGATGGTAACATATACAGGGCCCGCATAGTCCACGGCTGCGCAGGTAAACGGTCGTTCGTATGCCGTTGTTCGTTCAGGTGGTACCTAAATCTCCGTGCGGCTGTACGCGTGGCGTCGCTCGGCGTAAAATGCAGATTGCGCAAGTTCGGGCGATGGACTTTACGACGGGTCGCAGGTGCAGAATCCAGTATTTCTGTCTCAGCTCGTTCACGATCGCTTCATTGTGTATATGCGCTGATTTCCTGTGTGTATGTGCGATCAGTAAGCGCGTATACACATCCCGTCCGTCAAGTATAACGGGGCTTGATGCAGTGTATTGAACTGGAGCGTTTCCTAGACGAGTCTTCATTTTCATTAAACCATCGCGGTCGATTTCAGGTGCTAATTGATATAATCTCGATCTTTTATCAATTTCTTCGCCGCGGCTGAGTGCTCGTAGTTCGTCAGGAAAGCTTCGACGTTGACTATTTTGTTGCCACATATGTTCCGCTCGATGTATGTGTGCAAGTTCTAATTTCTTCGTTCGGTCGCGACTTCGCAGCTTTTCTATGAATAGCAACACATAGGCTGTGCTATTAATGAGGCGTTCGTAACTGCTGAAGCGGTTGATGTCTGGTAATACTGATGCTGGGTCTCGTTCTGTTCGTGTAGCATGAGTCATAGCGGTCTTGATGTTCTTGCGTTCCGGTAAGTTCTCTCTTTCAGTAGCGGTGACGTCGTTCGGGTTCTGTGGCCAATCTCGTTCGGGTAACCGCAGAAATGCCGGTCCTTGGTACCACCGATCGTCGATGGTGATGCGCTGGCTCGGTTTACAGCGCGTTCCATCGTCCGCCACGTTGAAATTAGTCGGCAACCATCTCCACGATTGTCGGCTTGTAAGTTCGGCGATCTCGGCTATACGGTGACTGACAAACGGTCGATATTGTCGTGCGTCATCCCGTAGCCATGACAACGTAGTTTTTGAATCCGTCCAGTATGTGATATCATCTGCAGTGTAGCGCTGTTCTTTCAGGATAGTTTGAGCGAGGCGCGCGGCGATCAAAGCAGCGCTCAGCTCCATCCGTGGCACCGATAAGATTTTTAATGGTGCGACTCGCGTTCGACTTGCGGCTAAGCTGACGTGCACGTCGTTTCCGACTTCAGTGCGCCAGTAGGCCACGGCGCAGTAGGCTTCGGTACTTGCGTCGGAGAAAACGTGCAGCGTTCGACGTGTCGGATCCCTCGGCGAGTCGTACTGACGAGGTATTCTTAGTTCGGCGATGTATTTTAGGGCTTTCAGCCACTGAAAAAATGCTTCGGTGTCTTCTCGTTCTAATTCTTGATCCCAGTGCGTGCCCTTCGCCCAGACACGCTGCAGCAAGATCTTAGCGCTGATCACATACTGCGCGATGAGTCCTAGCGGGTCGTAGACAGACATAACTGTAGATAGGACTTGTCTCTTCGTTGGCGCTCGATCGCAGTTCTTGATGTTCTCTGGCACGCGTAGTAGCTTCGTGTTAAAGCTAAGCGTGTCTGTGCTAGGGTCCCACACCATGCCTAGCACCTTCTGAGATTTTTCGCCTAGCATCGTCGTAGGTTCGCTTGATCGCAGTTCGTTCGGTAGTTCTTCGATCAATTGACGATTGTTGCTAGCGAAGCCTCGCAGGTTAAATCCTCCCTCGGCGTGTGACTCGCGAACTTGCTTAGTAGTTCGATGCAAGTCCTCCTCGGTTTCATAGCTAGCCACGTAGTCGTCCATGTAGTGGTTATTCTTAATTTCATAGACTGCCTCGGGGTATCTCGTTCGGTTGTCTTCGGCGTTCTTGTTGCGTACAAGATGTGCTAAACATGGGCTGCTCACGCATCCGAACAGCACCCGTGTTAACTTGTAGATGTGCGGCGTGCGGTCTCGTTCGTTATTCCTCCATAGGAATAGCTGGCTGGCTTGATCTTCATGCTTCAGATGTATTCGCATGAACATATCTTGAATGTCCGCTGTCACGGCGAATGGATTCTCTCTGAAGCGCAGCAATATTCCCAGCAGGCTCTGAAGAAGGTCTGGACCGCAGAGAATGAAATCGTTGAGACAGAACCCTTGACATTTTGCCGCAGCATCGAAGACAGCACGCATTTTTTGCTTCTGTAGGTTAACTACAGGAAAATGCGGTAGATAGAAGGTAAGATCGCTGACCGGCGGCTCGTTCAAACGTACGGCGTAACCCTTTTCGATTAAAGCTCTTATTTGCTTGCAGTAATCTTCGGCGAACTTCGGGTCGCGTCTCATTCGCGATTCAAGGTTCAATAACCGCGAATGCGCCGTAGTGTAGCTGGCCGGTAGTTTGACGTCATCTGTAGCCCACAGCTGTCCAACTTCATAATGATCTTCATGTTTCACGACGCTCGAATTGAAAAGGTCGACAGCTCGTTGATCCGCGGGCTTGACGTTGTCTTTGCTCGAAACTCCCAAAGCTTCTATCGCCCAGTGTTTCTTTAATTGTTCATCGAGTTCCTGATCTTGTTCTACGCGACAATGCAGTACAACTTGCTCGTTCGTTCTGATTATCTTCGGCCGGAATCCGAAGAAACACCATCCCAAGCGGCAGCGTATGGCGGCGGGATCGAGTTCGCCTGCCATCCTTATCTCGTGCGGTATGCATAGCTGCCAGTGGTCGCCTCCGATGAGCATTTGCGGTACTCCTGTAGTGTAGCATTCATCGGCGAGGTCCTTGAGATGTTCATACTTGATCATATCAGCTTTATTTATGATCTGGCTGCGTAGTCCGATTCCGCGTACTGTTCGCAGCGTGATGTCGTAGCCTGTCCCGCCTCGCGCTGACCGTATCTTCGCCTTAACGGTAGCTGTGTTCGTTCGGTGCGCGATATCGCCTATACCGCGCACGCATAGCGGTGAAACAGGGCCAGACAATCCGATCTGTTCGGCGATGTCCTCCTCGATAAGGCTCAGTGTCGAGGCGTCGTCTAACATCGCGAATATGTGTGCTTCTCCGCCCGGGCCGCTCACGGTGACGGGCAGTACTTTAAGTAGCACATTAGCAGGTTCGATCTCCGAGGTAACGTATATGCGAGCGGTATCTGGATCATTCTGCTCGTTTGGTGCATGTGTTATCTCGGCCTGCGTGGCGCGCGGCGCGCGCGTGGTGGGGGCGTGGCCTGTCCTCTCTCCTATAGAGTACACCGGCGCGGTCGTAGTTAGATGTACTGCGGCTTCAGTCTGTATTTCTTGCTTATCCGCGTGTAGCAAGCGATGATGGGGATGCGGACAGCCTGGTACGTCGCATCTCTTCGCTCGGCAGTACTGGCGCTGATGTTTGTCGTTGAGGCAGCGAAAACACACCCTGTTCAGTCGCGCCCAGTCCCATCTCGCTCCGACGGGTTGGGCAGCTAATTTGCGGCAATCTGTCGTTCCATGGGTTCCTCCGCAATATAAGCAGATTGCACGCGGGTTCTTCGTGGTGGCGTTCGTGGTATATACCACTTTCGAGGGCAACGGCTGCGACGAGCGCGACTGGGACAGGGCAGGGCGGGCAACCGGTCGGTTCGTGTTGCGCTCATACCGCGCCTGCGCTGACACGGCGTTCGATGTCGCGGTAGCAGTCCGTCGCGATGTTAGAGGGGCTCTGGCGTGCGAGTATTTCATTTCCTGCTCGCTCTCGTACATCAGGAAGTCCGACAGCTGGATTATTTCAGCTTCGTCTGAGTAGCGGTGTGCACGGGCGTAGTCACACCATCGGCTTCGTAGATGGGGGCTCAGGCGGTCGGTGATTTCCCTTATTAACATAGGATTATCAGCGTAGTGGCGGCGGTCGATATCCATTACTGTAGATACTATGTTTGCGATCTTGATTGCGAAGTTATTTAGGTCATGCGCTGTCGGCCCGACGGTAGGCAGCCGACGTAGGTCTTCTAGTGCTTGGTCGAGTAGTACTTCGCTCCGTCCGTACTGTTTCTTCAATATGCGCATGATGAGGTCTGGACGAGTAGCTGTAGCCAGGACGTGCTGGACGCAAGCCTTGGCTTCTCCTTTCAGCGCCACTCGCAGTCTCGCCACGTTCTCGTACTCGGTAAACTTGTATCTCGTCGCTGTCTCGTTGTATGTGTTATAAAAACTGCGCCACTCGCTGACATTACCATAGAAAGCAGGTAATTCGTATATTTCTTTCGGTGCAGGTCTCGCAGCCCTCTGCATTTTTTCAAATATCTCGAACATACTGGCGGCGATGCTCTCCTGTGTCGAGATGTGCGTTCTTGGAGTTCTCGCATCCGGACTTGGCGAACGCGAGTACTGTTGCCTCCTTCTCGCGGAGGTCTTCGGTTCGGGGGTGAACGGCCTTTCACGTTCATAGGCTCGCTCGGGTTCAGGCGAGAGTGACCTTTTCCGTTCGCGGGTCCTCTCTAGTTCGGGGCTCGGCGATCGCTCAGCAGGCCTCCTCGTTCTCGGAGTCTCGAACATCGAGCGTGGTTCAGGGTTCGGTGCTCGACGTTTCGATGCCGGCTCGCGTGTCTCGTACGCCCAATCCTCTGGTTCATAATTCCTCGTAAGCGCCTCAGGTTCCGCGGCCTCGATCCCCAGCCGCAACGCTTCGAGTTTTTTGTTCAATGCTTCCGCTTCGCTTAGAAGTCTTCTTTGTTTTCCTCGTAATTGTTGCATAAGTTCAATGCCTTTGTTCCATGGTTCTATTGTTCGGTGTGGTGCGAAGGATACTTGTCTCGTTCGGTCATCCTCGCGAAGTTCCCGCTCCGTATAAGTTCGTACGGAGTCGTCGTTAGGCGCGCTCGTTGGCGCTATAGCGCTTGCGGCACGTGTGTCCGGCGCCGTGGGCGCCGAGCGACTAACTGTGCGCGCATGATCTAGCGCTCGCTCGAGTGTAAGCGTTCCCCCGTCGGCCGGTTGCGATGTGGGCGGGGCTAATGGCTCGCTCCCCTCCATATGCCCACGTGCGTCACCGCCCTCACTGCAGTCAGTGTTGCTGAATTCGTCCTCGGTGCGCGAGGCTCTGGCTCGCTTCATTTCGGCGGCCTCCGCTCCGGCCGCTAGAAAGCGTCTTCGTTCTTCATCGTCGTGAATCGACGACATTGATCTCGTCGTGATTCTTCTTCCCGTCATCGCTGCGGTGCTAAGGTTCCGGGTTCGTGCACGCAGTCGATGTCTCAGGTTCAGTCTGAGGGGTCCGGGAACACGATGCGGAGTTTCAGTAGATCGGTCGCTGCGTGTATCCGCTGGGTCAACCATCCGTAGTTCGGTCCGAAGTAGTTGACGTTGCTCGCGAAGGTTCGGACTGGTTCGCTATCCGACGCTCGAAGGACCAAAAATGTTGAGTACAGCGTACCCAGCATTGCCTATCGGCAGCTCCAGTTGGCAGAGCTCGGATACACGTGGGCCGATCTACTGATGAGGAGGGCTGGAACGGCAGGAGGGCTTTTTCTGATTAATAGGCAGGATCCATTTTTCTTCCTTTTATTGTTCCTCTCTTGGTGGAGGTCAGCTTGACACTGCTCCATACAAAACGCGTCGCGTATATATACATCACTGGCTGTGATTTTCAGCCAATCGTCAAAACATGTCGACCAATCAAAAAGCAGCTTATTTCTGTTTCATGAAATCTAAGACTGTTTCGCTCACTAATTCTACTGGTTCGAAAATACTGCGCGCTGATTGGTGGACTTCACATTGTTCGATTTATACTAGCCTACTTTCGCTAAGTTCTAATCACATTTACCTAATTTTAATTAATCCATGCCGTAATGTTTACATTCATTGTTTGTAAATAAATCCTACACGTGGTTATCCAACGTTTACAACAAAAACACATGCGGAATTGTTTACATTCTAAACAATAGACGTTCGGATCTCTCTATTGTTCTCGGTTTACCTGCAATGTTTTGGGTTAAAACCTTTATTTTAAACATTGCGTTGGGTTATTGACCCAAGGGTTCATTGCATCATTTGAATAGGTAACTGACCTACATTTAACGGGTTATACAGTTACATTTCTTACGTTAATTAGGTTCTGGCGAGGTATCAAATGGTTCATACATAGTACAAAATGCGACATTTTAAATCTTATACGCTAAGTTCAGGCAGACAATATTAGCCAATAGGCGACTTCTAGGTTCTGTTCATACATTTTGCGTTCATGAAATTGCTTATACGTTACTGATTACTTATATCTAAGTTAATTACGTGAGGATCATTTATTTACATGATTTATCTTATTCCTAGGCGTTCATTGGTCGTGACGTCGTGTCGCTAACAATTATAATATTTCCTTGCGAGTTTTTGGGTAGTTCTATGCGATTATTGAGTCGCAACAATCAAGTCATTACCATTCCCAAATTATTGACGAACTGCGTATAAATAGTGGAGTCATTTTCGATTATCTTGTAGCAGACGCATGTTTGCTGCTATTCTGCCATAATAGTCTCGTTTGCTTTTATAAAACGGTAAATAAAGTGGTGATGGTAATGAACAAAAAAAACGCGTAACAAAATCGCATAGAAACACCGTTTTACTTCATTTAATATAAATTATATTTAAATAGTTAGCGAAACGGGTTACTCACGTAATTTAAGTCGATTATTGCTCGACAAGTTTCGACCCATTTAGAGAACGTCATGGAGTACCCGCGACCAAAGCCCAGGCGGGGGCTGCGAAGGGAGAGAACTACCCTTGTCACTTTTGTCAAAAAACGGGTTGCACACAACACTCACTACGTCATTAGGTAATAAGGGCTCGTCTACACTGTCCACCGATGCAATACTACTACACTTGCGATGCAATACTACTACGAGACTTGTAAACACATTTTAGGAGCATTCCATGAAAACATGTCGTAAGCGACACTGTCTTTTCAATACTTTTGAAAAATTTAATTAGTAAGTAGAGTTACGGCATAATAATAACATATCAAGGCTTTAAGATTGACAGTGTTTCCTAACAGCTAGCATATTTTATTAGGGTAGCTACCATAGTGAGTCTTAAGTGACAAAAAGTAGATGTTTTCATGGAATGCTCCTTTATCAGTTCTATCTAATATCAAGTGTACGAAGATACCCAAAAAGCATAATAAACCAAAAGTAACACAAACAGTGATTAATTCAGCAAGTTTAAAGTCCGTGACGAGGGTGCGAACTATTTACGTTACATTTAGTTCCAAGTACAAACATGCTCCAAATAGACATAACTAAACCTATAACAAACATAACAAACACACCCTTATGATACTCAGAATAAGAGCTATAATAACCTAATCAAATATGCATTAGTTGCATACTGTACACCAACTTACCTTTTCACCTCGACATGACCTCACTATTATTAAATTAGTTTAAGACAGTACTAGTTGTAAAATTTTCCAACCGCAAAACAAGTTTGTTTTCTCTTTACAGTTGTCTTACAGAAAGGGCATCGCTTTATACTAAATACACTTCACTTATGACCTTATTAACAAAAATACCGAGTAAGTACTTTAGAAACGGACCGACCGCAGCTTATAACTTACGATTTAAGAGCAAAGTTGGTAGTAAGTTGGCTGTTCGGTTTAGAATTTGTGATACCTATTTAACTGTGTTGTAACTTTCATGGTTGTTGCAGAAAGAGTAAGTACAGTTGCAATCAGATATATTGGAGAGGCCAAGGTGCCGACAAATGTCTTGATATGCCTGTATTAAATAAATAAATAAATATGTTGGGACATCAGTAGTGTATTATTGGTGCAGCTGGATCAGATAAGATCCAGCTGCACCAAAAATACACATTCGAATACTAATTTGAATCGATTCAAGAAGTTATCATTCAAATACACATTTAGTGGAACACTTATTTGAATCGATTCAAGCTGACATTTTACTCCAGAAGTAGCATTTATCCATTCGAATATTGTATTTATTTACACCAATGGTACCAAGTCTACGAAACATTTATCTTTTCTGATTACTCGCGCTGATACTCGCAAACCAGTATAATATATACGCATTCGCTTAGATTTTAAATAACAGTTAGTTATTAAAACACCACAATAGTGTTCAGTGTTTATTAGTTTAACATCGTGACGTCCGTGTAGATGACATTGATCAATAATAACTTCAACAGTGTCTCCTACATTGAAGTCCATTTTTTATTTATCACCGAAAACATGTTCTACGTCGGATGAAGACATTTTCTCAAATGAAGCCGTGTAAAATATTCAACCTTCATTTATATCCTCAAGCAGGGTTTCAGGAATGGTAATAAATCATGGAATTCGTCATGTGCCAACTCGATTCGTAAAGCTTTCGTGGGGTTTTTAACAAGTATAAAGTAATTTGTATCACAATCACTAGTCTCATAGTACACTTCAAGTTTCGTGTTCCTTTTTTCATCATCGGATAGTATATCCCATGTGTATATTTTTGTGGTAATTTTCTGAGGATAATCATTGATTAAATGATATTTTTTGTTTCCAAATATGTATTTTATTTTTCCAAATACATTCATGTTTAATATTTTATGAAAATCGTATATGTCTAATGAAACCATTTCGAGCTTATGTGACGTCCGTGTAGATGACATTGATCAATAATAACTTCAACACTGTCTTCTATCTCCTACATTGAAGTCCATTTTTTATTTATTATTCAGTTGCGTTTGCTTCAAGTGACTTTAGGTTTGATACTAAAATTATTGATAATAGTATTGTGTTTTATGGGTCATATATAATATAAAAAAGAAACCACATGTATAATATCATAAACATACTTTATTTTGTAAAAAAAACATTATTTTCTATACACCACTTATTCATACATGATACATTCTTAAAAGCACAAACATTAGTATGATATATACAATTTTGAATATCAGAATTAGTTGAATATTTTTCACATAAAGTCTTTAAATTAGGACAATCAAAATATTCTAAATTATAAATGTTATTACATTCTGTTATTTCTTTCACCCACTGCACTTTTTCATAACCTTTTGTATAAATGTGTTTATTTTTACAGAAGTCCACAATCAAATTCTTATAATTAAAGTATGGTACATAGCCTTCATTCCATAATATTCCTCTGTATTTTTCGACCCATGAGACTTGTAAACGTTCTTTCTTTGTTAAGGCATAGAACGGATGCGGTGGTCTGATGAGCAACACAAGAAAACTGTTTTGGTAAATAATAGCTATTTCTTTGGGTATAAATTGATTGTTATCATTTTTAAATCCTTGAACATCCAAAATCACATTCATGATAATTTCCGAACTATATTACTCAGAGGTTTATACTCTACAAGACGATCGTTTATAATCAAACAGTAGGCTGTCGTATTTTCAGGTATGTCTTCTGAGGACTCGATTTCTAGTCGAACGTCAACTGGTCCAGTTTTTAATGAATCGTTTTGCCTTGAGCAGTCAATAACAAATAGCGGAGTTTTTCTCCCAAAAGTGTTCAGGGCAAGCAGAGGATCGATACTGAGGCCATAATACGACTGACGGAAATTAGCATACATTTCGTATAATATACTAAATTTATCTTCACTAAATTTTAAATTAAGTGGATCATATGGAAAATACTGTGAATTTAAAAATAACTTAACGTTAGTTATATTGCAGTGATCAAATACAGAGGAATTTTTTAACTTGTTCAGTTTTCTATCAGTTTGTAGTCCTAATATAACATATCTGGGCTTTTCTAACTGGGAAGCAGTTTTTATTGACCATGCATGTTTTGTTGTTTTAGGTAAAAGTGGATATTCATATAAGTCCCAATTCCGGAACGCTACTTGTATAGCACGATCTTTTTCCAAACATTTAAGTAATAATAATCTATTACGATCAGAAACTCTAATGTGTGGTACACGCCATTGGATTTTATGGATATCTATTTGAACTTTATCACCTTTATCTATTACGACGCTATTTAAAACTGAATTACTTCTATGTAGTACAAGTTCATGTCTACAATTAACGAAAATTTTATTATAATCTTCTGCGAAGCCGAGCACTTTATTCAGAGGTATTATGACGGAAAAATGACCTTTATTTAGAGTAAATCCGCTTAAATTCCAACCCCACAATGCAGCGTTCTTACTTTCTCCTTCATTCATTGAAATAAGAGATTTTATCGTTGTCGTGATCCCCGTATTTTTATTTCGATCTATTTCAATCCCATTCACTTCATAACTTATATCTTTGAACAAAAATAGTATAGCATTATTTGTTAAATTTACATCTTTTGTTATCGTTTTTCCCGTTGCGTCTACTGCAGACACACTTGCATATCCTTCAATGTAAATGGAGCTTGCAGATGGTAATACATATACATCCTGTTGATTAATGGGTATTCTGATTTCATCATTTTCCTTAAAGCTATGATTGTAGGGATTATATGAATGGATGGCATAGCTTTCAATTGAATTATCTTGTTGCGGGAGATCTGTGATATGTAGCATTTTATAATATATATTTTTATTTTATTTTAAGCCCAAGAGAACGAAGAAATAATTTATTGCTCTTAGTAATTTTCTTGCTGGAATTTAATCGACTTGCTCCTTTAAAGGTTGGGGCTTGAATATTGGTTGTTGCCCTTGTAATTACGCTTTTATTGAAAACATACATGATGCTTGACAGGAAGAACTATTTTGTTAGGTATTATTATGTAAACGTATGCTTAACACCCTTCTCTAGGCACTGTTCGAGATGGAATGTGAGGTGAATTAAAATAGGTATCATTTTATCAATATTGTTTTTTTATTATGTATTTTGTTCGTATCGTGTATTTAATGCTTATATATTTGGCAAACATTTTTCCCAGAACGAATACAGAAATTTTAAACATAAATGTCCGCAGTTAAATAAATGTTTTTTTTGTATATTATCATAATTATAGTGTATATTAGCTCCCATATATTTTATGAATTCTTTAGGAGGTTTTAAATTCCCGTAACTATCAAAATATTCAATATAATCTTTAAATTTTCCGTAGGCTACCCAGTGAGTACCATTATTTTCAGAAGAATCTAAATTAATAACACCACATTCGATCGATAATGGCTTTTTTGGTAATTCATCTCTCATGAATACACCACGAAAATATGGAATACTTTTCGAATGTTTTATTATGTCGATATTACTCAATGCTCTATTGGGTAGCCTATCATCTAGTTTTTTTTATTCGAAATAAAGATTCCTAGTCCGCCCTTGTATGGCTTAAGATGTAATCCTTTTCCAATACATTTAGCTTCCATTTTTATATTACGTCTTTTGTATTCAGCTAATTGTCGTTTTGCTATTTTATAATGATTAATAGCTTTGCTTATTCCAGCGACACCTCCTGCTAAACTTCCTGTAGCTGATAATCCTGCTAAAATTGGAATTAATGGTAAAAATCCACCAGTTTTAGGTACAGGTATGACTCGGGGTAATTGTATAGGTAAGTCCGATGCTAATTCTTGAGCAGCAGCATATGCTAGTTCCATTAACATTTTCTTACATTTTGGCTTTAGTTTACTGACATGTTTTTTAGTGTGTAAAACAAGATTGTTAAAAGTTTTCTTTAAACCAGCTCCAGATTTCTTCTTATTTTCATTTTCAGGGTTATGTCTCGTGTATGCCATTTTTATAAAATGTATTAATATTATTATGTATAATTTTTGTAAGTACTGTGGTCTTTATAGTGTAAAGTTCAAAATACAAATGACTGCATGAAAAAGTGATAGCTAATATAAACACTTTTCTTAATTTTAAGCACTATAAACGATTTGTCTTATCAATCCAGCTATTTTCACTTGATGGAAGACCGAGCCACTTAACATATACTTTATTTCCTTTACGTTTTAAGACTCGTTCAACAAGATAAACATTTGGGTGCAAAGTTTTCTGAATTTCTTGCGCATAAAATGCTCCTAAAATGGGTCTACGCTTGGTGTCCTCTAGATAATATGTGGTTGGGTTAGTATTTTGAACTTTAGTTATCTTAAATATTTCTGTTGACCAATTAGGGGTAAATCGTTTCTCGAAACATCCTTTATACTTACTGACTCTTACAAAATCTCCAACATGAAACCTTTTACAAAACAGTTTTTTCTTTGATAGTGTATTCCTAATGTATCTTTGTAATACAGATTCTTTATTACTATGATTGATTGCGGCCGGTGCTTTTCCCACAGTCCTATGAAAAGTTTGATTATATTCTGAAATTATCTGATCAAGAGTTCCATCAATCCACTTATAATTCCCCTTCAGACTAAACTCCTTATACAGCTTAGATTTAAGAGTTCTTATAAGTCTTTCAACTATTGATGCCTTTTTTGTGGAATATGTAGAGTAATGATTAATATTATATTTTTCAACAACTTTTTTAAAATCATTATTATAAAATTCATTACCCTGGTCTGTTTGTAAATTGCGTGGTTTACGTCCTGTTGATAAAAATAACGTGTGCAACTCTTTAGATACGATTTCTTTAGTCTTACGTTTGAGTGGAATTGTCCAGGCGTATTTTGAGAAACAATCAATAATCACAAATATGTATTTATAACCAGCATTCAGTTTTGAAAACGTCTGCATATCTATTAAATCAGCTTGCCAAAGGTCATCGATATCCCTTAAAATTACACTCCTTCGAGGGAAATTCACCCTTGCATTTTTGTGAATTTCATTTACGACGTCTAGTTTGCTCATAATGTTTATTCAGATTTTGTTCAAGTTCTTTATTTGAAATATCTTTTTCAACTTTCTTTATTCGATTAAATAAAGCAAAAATTTTGTTATCAAGATTTATGAACTTTTTCACACAGTCTTCGATTTTGTTTATTATTTCTGAATTTATTAATGCATTCTCATCCGAGCTTGATATTTTATTTAATTCTGCTTCACAATTGTCAACGTTTCTGTTATTTGTCATGTCTGAGAAGGGTGTATTTACATACTGAGCACTAACATAATACTTCGATATATTTTATTGCTTTACAATACCAGCTTCCTTCAATTCTTCAATAATTGATATAATTTCATTATCATGGTTCGTGTTACCAGCGTTTTTAGACGCAATTAAAAGTGTTAGTCGTTCAATTAATTCATTTGGATCATCCCAATATATATAGTCTGTATTACTTTTATAATGTTTTAATTCAGGCAAGTTTCCACCTACTTTAACGTTTGATACCTGCTCTGAAAGGTTTTTGTGGGATTTCGTGTCAATTAGTTGTGAAAAGAGGGGTTTGATAATAGTACAATATTTTGAACCTTTGTCTCCTTTTATTTTTCCGTTTGGATCAAAATCACGTTTATGTGCGTTTGTACGTATCAGCATTTCTTTATATTCAGTTTTGTCGTTTTCAGTAACAAGCTTGAGATCGGGTTTGTTTCGCATTAATAGTTCCTTTAAACCAGCGGTTAAATCAAACTTTTTCTTATCGATAGTAATAACATATTTTTTTTCAGTACTAGTACCATTATTCACTAAAGATAAGCATACATCAGAATTACCCATCATCAACTTTTTATTCATGCTGCGAATACCGAATGGTATATTAATGTCCTGATATAAATCAATCATATCTTCTTTTTTTAGAGATAAAAGTGTATCATTATTTTCTTCGTGAGAATTATTATCGTTATCATTAGAGTATTCATAATATTCGGAGTGTCCATCAGGATCAATTAGATCTTTGAAATTTTTGTATCCTGTAGAATCATTTAAACTCTGAGATATGTCATTCGTATCTGTACTAGTGGTCATAATAAAATCCGGTTTGACATTAACACTTTGCATAGCAATATTTTCCAATGGTTCAGTAATAGACTTAAAAACTT